>DWJN01000274.1:0-26912 GCA_018248895.1 Carystus phorcus
AGCGCTCACAAGCTAGTGGAACAGAAATAAGTGCGGTCGTGAGCGTGATCATTGTGGACGTCTAGTGGAACGTGGCCAGTATAATACACTATCTATCAGCCCTTTAAAGCCCACTGCTCGACATAGGGCTTCCCTAATTGGCGCCACTCCGACCGGTCTTGGGCCCTATACACAATATATACTAATATTATTAACAAGCTAAAATCGCGTACATAAGTTACTATAGAACACACCGCAGAGCATCCAGCTTAAATCTAGAAAAGGTGTCCTGAAGCATCGCTGTAGCCGAAATCGGCTTTGAGGTATCACACTGGAGATAAAATAATTTCATTTCTTTTGACTATAAAATCATTTTCATGTCAAATCAAAATCATTAGGGATTAGTAAATTGGTCTTTAATCAACGTTACGGGAACTCGAATTGAATTGACAGCTGCCGCCCTAATCAACCTTTTCTCCCTCAATTTTGTGAAGGACTGGAATGTACTTGATGTAGTGTGAAAAATATTCTAGAACTTTTAGAACTCTTACACCAAATATGATGCACGTTGTAAAGGCGGCCGATCTGCGAGAAGTAGCCGGCGAATGCCTCGTTCTGTGCTCGCCGGTACGTCAGTCCGCGCGCCCAGTTGTTGCCCCACTCAATCATTGTGCCCGGTTTCAAGCTAAAACATTATTAACTCACTATTTTGCGCCACAAAAAAAATATCAGTGGTTATACAATGTCTAACAAAAACTCTATTTTTATTGCTACACGTGCTATGTAAGCAATTATTTTCTGCGATAGATGATTCTATTTCATATTATACAAGTGCAGATATTCTGTAGTCTAGTCTTTTTACACAAATATAAAAATGTTTAATCTGGCTCTCCTTATACAAAAAAAATGAAAAAGAATATGTTCAACCATTTACATTAAATCATTGGAATGAAATATACTATTACTAATAAGGATAGTATAGAACAGATGAGTTCAAATATCAGGCAAGTTTGTAAAAATTGTGTAACCTGTAAGATCGTATCTCGTAGATGTTATTGGGCGTTCGGGGCTCGCCGTTGGGCCAGAAACTGAACGCCAGCAGGTACTGAAGATGGCGGGAACGTACGAAGTTACCACGTTCCTTCTCCAACGCGCGGTACTCCTGCATATGCACAGATAACATTATAATTGTATTGTAAAAAAAAAATTAATAATTTGTTTTTATATTAAAAAATATTGTAGCAATAAAGTGGCTTCAAGTTGCGTTTTTTTCACTCATCTTTTATTATAGTGAGCAGATACAAATGACTCATATAATCTATGAAATTATTTAGCTATACAAATAATTGTTGATCAACAATTTTTCAGTTTTAAAGAATTTTGACCATTGTAAGGAAATAAAATCAAAATTAAATATCCTATATATACTATATGTAATTTTGAAACATACATAGGAGTTTGATGTGAAGCATATTATACCTACACTGAAGACTTACAGTAATATTGCAATAGGAGAGCTTTTGAATATATTTTATAAAGAGATTCATTTTTGAAAGTTACACATTAGCCATACTATTATACTGCTGACATTTTCATACATTAAAAAAGACCATAAAGTAATATAGTATGATTCTTACAGGGCTCTCCTTAAACAATATCTTTGCTTTATCAATCTTCTCAAAACCACCAACATAGCGCCATAAGTGCAAAGCTTGATCCATGTCTCCCACAGATACTGTCCATGACCCCACTAGCTCACAACCTAAATCTGCTTTACGAGAGTGTACAAATTCCACTGAAGTTTTGCTGTAAAA
Organism: Carystus phorcus; assembly: GCA_018248895.1. NCBI lineage: Eukaryota > Metazoa > Arthropoda > Insecta > Lepidoptera > Hesperiidae > Carystus > Carystus phorcus. The sequence continues at coordinate 1,794 of DWJN01000274.1, forward strand.
ATTATATGATAGAATAAGTTATAATGGCACATTAAATACCTAATACTATATGTACACTTAGAGGTTGTGTTTGCATAAGGACATTTCTAAACTGATACATCAAAAGTGTCATGATCACATTTTCTATAACATACTTAACACAGACATACTTTAATGTGCATTTTTATATTGCATTGTCATATAAATAATTAAAAAATAATATGTGTTATACGAGAATTTATTGTCTTTTATGCTTAGATGTAGACAATGGGAATTTATAGAGATATTAATATATAGTGTAGAGAACTTTCTGACGGCTATTTGAAACAAATAAAGTTCATTATTTTCATTCACAGACCGACTGATAACTCCATACAGTATAATTGTATCGTAACAAAATATTATCTACACATGATTATAAATATTTGTTTATTAGGCAATAACAAGATAAACCAAAATGTGGATATGTGGACAGAATTATACTTGTTTGTTATGTAGAAAACCTCCATTTAAAATTTGTAATAATATTACAAATATCATATTATGATGTTGCTGAGCGCTGTTTGGAAATGAAAAAATCAGTATCACATTTATTTGCAATTATCAAGGGGGCAATGGCTTGGCGATGTAGTGTCATGTTTTTTTCCGTGTAATCGATTTTTTCCAACCGTTCAAGCTTCATTCTATTTGTGGAATGTTGCATAACAGACAATTTATTTGCCGGCCGCGGCGCACTTTACCGCGCTGTTCACGAAGTTATTGATATCTATCAATACGTACTAATTTTGTAAATATTTGTCGACGGAGTCTGGCCTTATGTTGTGCGTGTGAAGAGCATATACTATTTCTTTGTCGCTAAGCATTCGACTGTGAGACTCCTTCGTAGGTTCTATCCTTCGCACCAGCAACTTTGAGAGCCAGCCATCATCAGCATTCAACCGGGAATTTGTTGTAGATAAATACCTATAAAACATTCAAAGTTTCCAAGTTAACACAGATTCAATTGAAAGAAGTAATCAACTTTTAAATATTCCTACTTTAAATAATTACCTCGCATTTTTGGGTAACGAAGAACTTAAACAAATAATTCTGTTTATATTATTCATGATGTGTTCACGCCGATACAAGTTATCTACTTTTACACAACTTATACACTAAAATAAAGAGTGAAACATCAATAATCCTAGAATCTACTTGCTTGTTATCAATTCGATTGACAAAATCCCTTGAAGGTTATCTCAAATCAAAAATAGATTTTGGCAATTTATCTACGCCATCTGTCGCAGGTGACCCAAAACTTTATATAGTTTTTTGAATGTTTTACGGCCTTGGATATCCTCTTTTCGGCCGCACGTACTACTGATAATTGAAATTTATTTACATAACAATAAGATACAAAATTAAATATTATTTACAAATGGTAGATGATACAGAATAAAAGGTGGCAGATCCACTTTATTTAAGAAATGAACAACTTTACGCACGTTAAGAATTAATTCCACCAATCCGCATTGGAGCAGCATGGTGGAGTAAGCTCTAGACTTCCTCAGTGTTGAGGAGAGACCCGTGCTCAGTAGTGGGCCATTAATGGGTTGACGTTGAAGGCAAGAATTAATTGTTCCCATACAGATACAGGTCAGATTCAGGGCAGTGGTGACGATCAGATTTAATGTTTGCCATTGTAAACAAACCTTTTTTAAAAAAACGAAAATGTCAAAATAACGTCATTGATTAATGTCATTTTCCGTTTACAGATACTTTTGCCGACACTTACTTTCTACTTCTTTGTAATATTATAAAAACCATTTGAAGAATACAAATCACGAGGATATCATCGTCGGCGTATCTGCGTCATGGGTGAGTTGTTTCGCCAGAGTCTACTTCTTTTTGTTTAACTTTATTAAAGGTGGGCGGTGTTAGTAGTACGATATCTGTAAATAATGATGTGTTTTGTAGCATCTAGTGAGGTGACGAAGCTTCAGCAGCACTTGTCGCTGTTGAAGGAAGAGTATGGGAAACTACAAAGTCATTGTGCCGAGGTAGAGAGGAAGTATACCCTGGCAGCAGCTTCAGCAGGTGACCTTAGTGAAACAAGTTTCGTAGCCAGATTACTGATGACGGTGTCTACGTTATACGGGCGGGAGACTTACTCTGACATCAATATTAAGCTGCAGAATAAGTCAATGCCAGGGCATAAGTTTGTTTTGAATGCCAGATCTGACGATTGGAATGAAGAGGCTCTCAAAAATCTCTCTGAGTTAGGTAAGTTCTATGTTGTTTCATATCTGATATTATCATTATCCATCTCACAACAATGAAATTCAGATAAACTTAACACTACTATTTAGATGTGATAACTATGTAACCAAACTATTTCATAATGATGAAGTGATTAATTAATTACTGTTATTACATTGTATTCCCATCATTATTAGGATTTCTATTGTAAGGTTCATCATTTTATTAGCCTGATATTTTGATCTGGTTTTTGGTTTGGGCTTGCAACACTGGAAGAAAAAGAATAGAATGTTGTGTGGATGATTGACAGGAAGAGGTTGAAATTGTGATTCTTAGAGAATAGCAAAATTAAGTAATAGTAAATGGAAGTAGTGATTACCCAGTAAAGAGAATAAATATGTATGGATCACTAGAGACAGTGTTTTATTACACTATGAACTATTGTTAAAACATATTTTGAGATTACAACTGTCAGGACAGGTTTGAAATATCTTAACTATACCTCTGGTACAAGCTTTTATGTTTTTCCCCATATTTATTTATTCTATTCTACCCATCAAGTAGTTCAGTTAAAATATTCTTAATATTTATTCATTTATCCTTTATTGCAACAACCTTAAAGCTAAGGAGTACAATATTATATACAAAAACATGACTTTATTTAGATGTTTATTTCAAAGTCTTATTCTTTCTTTTTTATTCAGAACATTCTTTCATCAGATTCTTAGCCACTATTTATACAAACTCCAACAATATAGCATGCTAAATTTATTCTTAGGGATATATTGGGATATTAGACTGATTTATTTCACCTGATTTGTAATATAGTTTCTTGAATTAATTTTAAATAATCTACAATATACATTTTAATTTTATAGTATATTCTATAAGGTCTATAGTTTTTAATGTCAAAAGCCAACAAAAGGTTCTTGTGATGGTAAATATTACCTTATGGTTGTATCACTCTGTCTCTGTGTTGCTCTGTCAGCCTAGAAGCAAAATTAAATAGTGATCCCACTTATTAAATTAATTATCAATCATTTCTCCAGCTCATATAGTTTTATAATCATTTATTTACCATTTCAGACTGGTCCAGTCTACCTGATGATGTAGGTGCGGCTCTACTTAAATGGTTATACACAGATGTTGTGGACTTATCTCGTGGGGATGCTTTTGCCCTACAATTAATGAAATCTGCAGCAAGCTTAAAACTTTATGGCCTGGTTGGAAAGTGTGAACAAGCACTTATTGCTTCAGTTGGTGTGAGGTAAATATGCGCCATACAATTATGTATTACTTGTTACATATTTGTGTGTATGTAATATTTTGTTATATTAAAAAGTGGTCACTTTCTTATTGATACATATATTAGATTATATCAATTGAATGGGTGTCATGTAGGTGATGTTTATGTGTATATTTTTTATAAATCATTAATTTACTTTTTGTTTTGTGTACACAATTTACCATACCACACTCCAGTTCTAGGTCTGCTGGAAGTAATTTCATAAGAAATAATCAGTTCCTTTGTACCACCTTTACTCTTTATTACTTCTGTAACTTATTCCATGTAAGCATAAAAATTAGATCAATAAAGTCTTTCATATATTTAGTACAAAAACAAATTTCTCCATGTAACTTCCAGCAGCAGACAATAAAAATACAGTTAAATAAAATATATCTATTTGAATAACTAGATTGTGTTTTAATTACTATTGTATTCCTTATTTGTTATGTTTGTTTCAGAACATGTGTAAAGTTCTATTCAGCAGCGGATGAAATAGGTGCCTCTGCATTGAAAGAACACTGTTCTGGCCTTATTTCAGCTCATTGGGATGATTTAACAGGTATGGACATGATGTTTTTTCTAATAGTTGTACATACTTGATTATAACCAAATGTATATTAATAATTTTATTAAAACTAATTGTAACTATTGTACTATATTGTAACAAGTTTTGAAGCTTTTTACAAAGATCAATGCTTGAAGGCATTATTAAGTGGATTAGTTTCAGCCCATATAATATAATACGGTTTTAAATTGTGAATTAATAAAAACTATTTAAAAACTGATATTTAACCACATATATTCTTGTCCAATGCTTATCATGAAAGATAGAATAGATTACATCTCAATTTATAGTCGCAATATCGTTTAACGTCTTACAAAGGATTAGTTCCATAAGATTCTAACAGATGGCGGTGTAAGGTAATTTGTCTGCTAAATTGAGTATGTAAACCTTAGTCACAGCAATGCGTAGCTGAGTCTGCTGGTTGTCATAAAAAATAAGTATGATAAACATTAGTATTCTCCAATAAACCTGCACACAAAAGCCTAGATTGTGTGTATTGCATATCTCGTGGCCATATAATTAAGAATTCTAGACCCAAGGCAGAAGTACAATATTGTATGACAGAGAGTCAGGATTTATTGCTCCTTGCAGGGTGCGACATACGATATGTCAGTTCCAACCAATGTTTACTAATTACTTGTTAATGTTACTACAATAGCACCTGATGGTAAGTAGTGATGCAGCCTTATGGCAGTAAAGCACATGAACTTAGTAGCGAATGTATTGAATAAAACAGTGAGTATCGAGTAAGAGCTAAGAAATTTTGCAATTATAATCTTATATATAAAATTCTTGTGTCATAATGTTAATTTTAATGTTCTCCTAGTCCTCCGAAGCGGCTGGACGGATTTTTATGAAATTTTATATGCATATTCAGTAGGTCTGACATTCGACTATCTATTTTTCATACCCCTAAATGATAAGGGTTGTCCACCTCTAACATTTTTTTCTTAGTTTTTGGACATTTTTTTATAATGTGGCGTTAAAATACATACATCCCTAAATTTTCACCCTTCTATAACTAAGCCATATTTTTTAACCCATTTTTTTTTACACTAGAAATTTCCTAGAAATCGCTTTTATGGCAACGAATCACACATCACATCAGCGAGGCAACGGGTCAACTAGTGTAGTATAATATCTTCTTCTGACGACCCGCGTGGCGTAATGGTCACCACGCCGCCGCGCCGGACTACCGTTCGATGGGTCCTGGGTTCGATTCCCATCGAGGCCGAAATTTAATTGATGAGTTTAAATTTCTGTTCTCGGTCTGGGTGTGTGTGTAAATGTCGTTCTGCGTTGTCCATGGCACCCACGACACGGGAAATCCTAGTGTCAGACTGTATAGAAACTGAAAATGAGGCAGGTGGTGACTTGCCGCTCACTAGATGGGCTCCCGTAATTATTATTATTATAATCTAGGTGAAGACTTCGCACACATGTCGTCGGCGTTGCTGTACAGAATGTTGAAGAGCAAGACCCCACAACCGCTGCACGGCGCCGTCAGGTTGCTGCGGGAAGACGTCGTATTCCTGTGTTTAGTCGAGAACCATGCCAATGTGAGTACCTTACATTTTATTACTAGTTATCTGTTATATTATATGAAGCAAGTATACGCTTTAGTTCGAATTAGTCGTGATTAAATAATAAAATTTCCATTGCATGATAGGATATATATTTTTACTTGCAACATTTAAATGTAATTATTTTACTTTTAAAGCAGTTTCTTATGTGTAATATCATCATGACTTTGGTTTTTACTTTAAATTTAATTTAATTTTTAATATTATGAAAAAAATATTTTTTGTGTTTTGGTTGAAAAATAATATATTGTATGAAAGGCAAATCACCAGCATACCGACTTATTTGAGAAAGTCTTTGTAAATGTACGACTTTATCGTTATATAGCTGTGTTTATATTTCCCAATCGTGATATAGTGAATTATGTAGAAAATATTTTCAATAGCAAGGTCAATGTGTAATTACTTGGCATAATAGGAATAGGTGCACTGAAGGAAAATATAGGAACGTGACATGTTAATAAAAGCCCCTCCCTCCTTCGTAAAGCTTCATTGTATATTTTAATTTACATTAACGTAACTTAACCCAAGTTGTCTTATTTTAATATATACCTATCATTGGAACATTATTTCTTAACGCTCGTTGCGAATGATGGTGGGACCGAAAAAAGTGTAATAATACAACCATCGCATGAAATTTTCGGTATAATGTGTTTTCAAGCGAATGTGTATTCAAATAAGGTCTAATTCGCTTTGATCTTTTTTGTACAGTTTCTACATAAACATATTACAACACCCCATTAAAGCTACGGCGTATAGTCATTGACGGAATTCACTCTAGGAACAACTCCATTTAATAACAAATTATTAAACTACTGAATATTTATAATTATATATCTATTATATGTATGTTACTTCAGTATAGTAGCGCGATATTGTGTGCGCAATGCGTATTTGTAAAGTTAAATATTATTGTGCATACTACTTAAGTTATTTCTTAAACTACGTGGGTATTTCAGAATGGTGTTTAATTTTGCATCATCAAAAAAGCGCCACTAACTTTCGTCACGTGGAAATTGTCAGTCATTCACATGGGAGGTTTCTATTGGAGCTTTCTATTGGATGCACTTACCAACCCCGCTAAATATATGACGCGCGGGAATAAATTATATATATTTTTAATATTCTACCCTTCCGAGTCACTCACATCATACAAACCGGCAGATTATTATACCTCCAGTAATAGAGATACATGGGGCATATACAATACCGATATCTGTCGCGCTCGAGTATTTCAGTGTATCGATTTTTTTTTTGCATTTTTGAAAATTTGTAATCTGAAACCACCTCTGAAACGGTATACATCAACAGACCTTTTTTCTCCTATGTAATCTTCGTAATCCAAATAGATCGTTCGAGTAACTACCGATTAACCCTTCTATTAGACTTTTTTGACCGAGGACAGTGTCCATGCCAATTTATTATAAAAACAACTTTATTCCAAAGGAAATCCCCAGTGCACCTTTTGTCCTTATTTTGTCGGGGAGTTAACATTCCTTCGTTTACTATATTTTTGAGGAAAACGGTACGGTACGTTCTGAAGCGTCGCAAAATTTTCTTATCGGGTTTATAAATAATATATTATAGTTATACAAAGGGACACGGTATTATCGTTTTCCTCATTATGACTTCTAGAGTACCCCTAAAATAGTACAGTGGAAATATTATGAATAAACTGAATTACACAGTAACGTAGTAAATTCTGTACATGACAATTATAAAAAAAATATTAAATTTTTTGCCCATGTAATTAATAGCTTGAAAATTGATGGATTACATCGTCTTATTCGTTTCTTATAGGAATTTTTATACAAAAGAAAGACTTGTTTGTTGTTTGATAAAAGTTTTGTAATAGCACGTACTATAATAATATATTGGCCGGTCAATGTACTGCGTGGGCGTAGTGCCGATATCATCCTGTAACGATAAATATAATACTACCACGTTATTCGCATTGCTCTGTACAAATTTACAATCGTTGTAGTTTATTCCTGTTATATTTTTATTGTCTAGGCACTTCAATGTAACGTACGTGACAATAGTATTGAACAAGCATAGGAAACCTTATGAATAAATAATAAACAATGAAATACTTATGACTAGAATCAATCTTAAGCGGAATTTTCCTCTTTGTTTCTTTGGAAATGCGCAATATTTACAGGAATCATTAAACTTTGTTCGTTGGCTTGTAGTTATAAGATAGACACTTAACTATACATACACCTATTAAGTATTTAAAACAAGAAATTTAAGTTAAGAATAATTAATATTAAATTGAGCTATCAATATCTGTTCATAGACTCGAGTGTCGATAATATATTTTTTTCTTCCATTTATAAATCAAAATTAGTTAAGTGTTAAAAAGTTCTGTCCAAAATAAAAAACTTTGGTCATTATTAAACAGACAACTGACATATTCATAATATTATAAGCATGTATGTTGTACAAAAGTAATTATTGTTTACAACAATATTATTTAAAGATCTTAAGTTACACAGGTCGATATATCATTTAATAAATTTAAAGAAATAGGCAGTATATATTTGTCTAATCATTGTGTAACAGCGTATATATAAAAAAAAATATATATAAAAAAGAGACAGGTGAAATATTAACCTGTTCGATTACTTAAGTATTTACATCAATTGCTAAGTTTCTTAAGTAAGGAGAAATTTTACATATTCCTAATTTGGCTTTACTTTGACCTGGAGAGTGGGAATGTAGACATAAAAAACTCGCGCTTGAGTCAGCTCTGTTTGCAGCGTGCTATAAGCATCGAAATGCGATAAAACTTAAAAATTGCTTAGATAATTGTGCCCTACACAAAATTCAACGTACATTACGTTGGAACTAAAGCGACGATAACAATCATAAAGAAGATAGTGATGTAGTGGATGACATGTTTTGTGGAGGCGTTGCAAAGGTTCCCGCGGCAATAACAGTGCACGGTATTGGTGATGCGGTCCGCATCGGTCACATCCGGCTTGCAGTCCTCGTCGTACACGTCGTGAATGTCGTTCACCTGCTGCCATTTCCCGTTGATCTTCTTCTGGTCTCCGCTTATAGTTTGGGCGGCGCACCCGCGGTGGTAGCTTTTTGACGTCACTGGAATGATACATATTCGTAGTTTAGGATCGGACGGAATGTCAGAATAAAGCAAAGATAGACTAACGGTTTGTGATTTAAACGTGTTCCCTAAAAGGACTTGTTTCTGGCACATTTTATACGTAAATGTGAATAAAAATATTACCGCTTGCTTCGGTAAAAGAAAATTGCACCATCATTGACTTCTTAAAGGTTTATAGAGTCTTGTAACTTGCAGCCTCCCAGGGTAGTTTTTATAATATAATTTATGCTTCATATATTGCAGAAAATAGTAAATCTGGTTATACAGCCTTAGTTAAAAAGTACCGTAGGTTAAAGTTAAGTGATATTTTTGGACTGGTTATTGTTATTTTGTAGCAGAAAGAGGTAGCCTTTATCAAACGCAAGCAACCTTACGAATACAGTTCCAAATAAATCGTACTTACAAAATGAATAAGTCATGGTTATTGATTCATTTTATTCTTGTGATTCATCGAATGGTATGCAAGTATCAGAGGGTTTGGAAACGGAAGTAAGCAATTTAACACCTTGTTGTAAAATTGTAGCGTCTGCCTTCAATGTGAGAAGTATGCTACCTAGATTATTTGCTTTTAAATTCATAGATGTTTTATTGTATACCAAATATTAGGAATGTTCATTATACATGGGTTCAGAATCCTTGTCTCCCTATGTTACGTTAATATGTTATAGTATTAATATCCGTATCTAAATAATTGTCAAGTAATTGTAACAATGTGAAACTTACGATGGAAATTGGTATAAAATTGACTACAGAAGTTCCATGTATAAAAGTTACGAGTACAGTAATATAAACACGAGGTATTATATCTCGAGCGTTTTAAACAATTCAGAGCTTACCTGAACTCTCGTGTTTGTTAAACAACGGAAACGTAGATATACTAGCTCAACACTTCGCTGTTATACTATCGACCTATTAATAGAATTATACAGAAGTTCTAAAAGTATATAATTGTTGTATAAATCTGTTACAGATTTATAGCCGTGATGTATGTATATGTATCTTCAACAAGTCTTTTATAAACTAAAGCTGTTATCATCATTATCATAATGTAATTGATGTTAGCCTATATAAAATTAATTAAATTTAGTTGTGGGACTTCGGGACTTGGGGCATAGAATTCGGCACCAAATTAATATTCGTCGCGTAACGTTCTATGTTCATTTACTTTCTTCCATGGCATGTACTTTATTATAGCTCGTTTATATTGATCCATGCGGATTACGAGTATTTACTGTTGTTAAGTGACGTCATTGAGATGTCAAGGATTTTGACCTCGATTTTAAGCTTTTTGCGCCACCGCGAGACATATTCGCGAAGGGAGCCGCGGCGAGTGTTGCGCAAACTGTAATTGATATGTACCATATGTAACGATTTAATGAAGGATTTAATTGAGCAATTCGTTAGCTTCCATAAAATTCGCAGGCGCCGGCTGGACGCTGTTATGTTTAAGTTTTTTGGGTTTTCATAAACATTAACGTAGTTTACTTGAGCCTGACAGATTTTGTTCTATGATATGTTCATTTTTTATTTATGTAGTTTCTTCTCGGCCGGCTACTCGTTTGCAATGTATTGGTATTGAGCTTTGGTCACTACTACGGTCAGTTTCACTAGTGATTCGTCTGCCGATATGCCTATGCTTTATGCCTGTGGTATCATAGTACCTCTCATCTCAAAGTAAGCATTATCTACAATACAGGCATTGTATAAATATGAACAAACGATAAAGGATTTTAATATTTTACAACAAAGATTAAAAATACTTTCTTATTTCAAGTGTAACTTAATTCTTATGGGGCTTATTAACACAATTAAATCGTTAAATTATATATAAACGTATAAATAAATTTCTCACAAACATCACTGAAGCATGCTATAATAATATGGTTTCAAGTTGCCTTAAAGAGCATTCACTAAGTGTACCAAACGCCAGCTACTGGCATGGGCGACACATTAAACCATATAAAGCAGTTGCCTATTCGTTGCGATCGTATCAACTTTAGTATTCTTACCACACTATATTGACCTCATTAAGTATACGCGTAAAGGAAATTATATACATATAGGTATCGTCTTTATTTAAGTACCGTTAAGAAATAAAAAGCCTTCAAAATATTTAGGATGATATTGAATGCACAGCTGAACATTAATTATTCTAAATCCTAATATAATATTTGTAATCCAAACCTACTTTTTAATGAGACAGTCTTTTTAAGTGAGCCGATAAGGATTTTAAATGTGACCGGTTCGACAATATTACCGGTTACCGGTATATTGTATACCGGTCGCCGAGCTAGGTTTGTATTAAAAAACGATCAGAATAATAATACCTTCGATCGCGTTTCGGCTAAACAGCTACGGGTTACCAAGTTCACATTGAATTTATTCAATTAACCTCAAAGCGTCTATCATTACCTATTTAGTCAAAGCTATTAGTTGATTAAAAACTAGGTGTAGGCCGCGCTAAGGTTGTAGAAATATCGTAAAAGTAATTCTCATTAATAATGTTGCCTACATTGTCACCTTCAATTATAATATATCACTAAAGTTATACACAGTCATTCTCTTTAGGATTTGGTTATTACTAGGTGTAATGAAATATAATATGTAATAAATCGACTTCATTTAGCAAAAAGGCTCGCTATTTACTATAACCTGCGCTTAAACTAAGTTTGATCCTAAATTATACTTACTCCCATTATTTAATTCCAACGCTGTCACTCTCTTATAGCACATACTAGAATCTGGACAATCGACTATAAATTTCTCGCTTCCGTCGAAATGATCGCACTTGGACTCTTCGGCCGTATACGATAGCTCCGCAACGCACTGGTAGCATTTTATGCACGAAGACGCTGCAAGTTGAAGTTTAATTATTTCAAAAAATTAAATTAATGGTAAACGTTCTATTTGAAGATCTTTAGAACAGACGGTTAACCATGATGTGATATAAATGATTAAATTGTCACACATCCAATATATTATAGATATATTTAAACAAATACCAATAACTCATCGATATTAGTAAAGTAAGGACTTTCGAAATTTAAATACATTTATTCGAGTGGGATAAGCGTTCCATTGTTTTGCTGTCACTGGAACTATTGAGTAACGCTAAAGAAAATGAAAGTGATCTCCACAAGCTGGTTGGGTTAGCGGATCATTTGCGAAACACGTTAAATATTTATATTACAACTTATCATTTAGTTACCGATAGCACTAAAATAACACGACAAGCCCATCGAAGCTGAACCGATGATTTTGCTGTTTTCAACACAATTTCATTAGGTCGTTATATTATGACGTCACATTAGCTCTTAGCGAAAGACCTTTACAACGTGTAGGTCTTTTAAAATGACACATATTAGCATCTATTATAGATTTATCACCGAACAATATATTCATACGAGTTATTGTTGTCTTTATACTACTTCATCGTTTTATCGAAATTAATTGTTAAGTTATAGGTTTCAGTGTAGGTATATTATTTTTTTATGTAATGCCTGCTGGCTACGAATGAGACAAACAGTTCGATAACCGTGTTATGCGCGCGCTGTCCGTACTTCACACATTATCCTTGTAAATATTATTGTAATGGCTCTGTGTATAATGACCTTATTATGAAATTCATAAAATGAAAGAGCTTGCTTTGTGTTATGAACAAAGCCATGACAATGGGTTTTTTAGGTACTTATTGCTCTGAAATTACAAAATAATTTTAATTTGATACTTATTTCAAGGCAAAAATTCGAAAATGTTATAATACGTACTACATACGTTGTAGTTGTGGTCATATCAGAAATATGTCTTTGTTATCTGGAATTTCTCACGATAAACTCAAAAACTATCAGCAAATATGTGACAATTTATCTTTTTTATATCTACTTTAGCTATTACTGGACCTTCGAGCCTACTTTTGCCAGTCCGGTCTAGCCAATAATCCTTAAATTTTAATGGATTTCTTGCCTGCAGTACTACTATATCATTGCAATTTAGATCCTTAATTTTAATATAATTCCACCCCGAATCACTTGTTTGATATTTAATTTTTCGTTGACTATGTTGTTTCTTTCATTATAATCCCTGGTTTAATTTGTTTTGTGTTTATTACTTTACATAAAATAAAAGTACGACTGCAGCCAGGAATAGTACCTTGTCGTCAATTTTATCTTGGAGCATTTAGCTGTATCGTTTATAATAAATTAATATAGAGAAAATCAACGTAGAATAAAATTTGCCATTGATAAAAATTTAAAAGATCTTGATTCAAAATAATTTAAAACTGAAAGTAGTCAACATTCCAATTCTAATTATTATAATTTAGATTTGGTATTCAGGAAATCACGTACATATTATTATTGCCAGACATTGACATTTAAAAGTTTACGCTTTGTTGTTAGGTGTTCGTTAAATATCTCACAATGAATACGAATTGCTGTTTAATATCATTAGAATACAATTTTGGTTACCATCACGTCTTACATTTTGGCATGAATGAAAACAAACACTTAGTTCTTCATTCTTCCGTATGTCAAAATAATGTTAGAATGTTTTTCTAGTGATAACAAAAACGCACGAACTTACATTTCCAAAACATTGCGAACGTCAATAACCACAAAGAAAGCTCCATTTTATGGAATGCACAAACACTTAAAATACTCAGATATTTCTGTTATAAATAAAAACAAACTTGGCACCACCGCGATATTTGTAGGAAAATAATAACGTTCGGTTTGTTCTGCGGTGGTAACTCGATTTTACGCGGCTTACGCGATCGCACTGACGGCTGGCGCCATGTGCACTACGGGTGAGCAAAATCGGCATCTCCACGTCGGGGTCATGATTCACAGGAAGGAAGCCTCGGCGAAGCGGGCTATGTCTGAATATCAGAGGCAAGCCTCGGGTGCCGCCGGTAGGCCGCTGTGATTCACGCGGTCGATGGTGGCGCCGGCGCGGGACACACTACTTAAACCGCACCAAGTTTTGGCGGTCCCAATGACAAATAGTTCAAAACTTTTTATATTATAGCAGTCCGTTCGATTGTAACTAACTTAATGTCGCTGTGTATGTATTTGGATTTTTGGTATAGGTGCTTTCGTCAATATCGTTGTTGGGTGTGAGTGTTTTGATCACGTTTGGTTGGAAAAAGTTATTGGTTTTTTGCGAATATGGTTTTGTTGACTAAAATTAATTATCCTCGTAATTCTCTGTAAAATGTTTCTAATAATATGATTTAATTTATATTGGGAATTACCGTTAACATATTCGGAATTAACGTTATTCCGTCGTGTCTCTCCGCCTCAGATTATGAAATCGGGAGACCTGTCGGAATATCAACCAGAGCTTTTACCATCAGCCATTTGATGGCGACTTTTTTATCATCTAAATGTTGTTTATAGTCATATAACATATGTTACTATAAATCCTTTATCATCTTCCTTGCTCTTTCTAATGCTACGTATGTGTTACCTATAAGTCACATATCTCTTGTGTAGCGCAAGTTAGATTGAAGCCTGTTGTGTAATGCTGATTAGATTTACTGATCCTTTTTTTATGGAAATACCCAGTAAACGAGCAGACGAGCCGCTTAATAGTAAGTGGCCAGCATCGCTCATGGGCATAGCTTATTAAAGGTACATATCACTGTTACGTTGCCGTCCAAAAAGGAAGTGAGAAGAAAAGAGTTTGTGCGTCATATGTCGCAGTTTAGTTAAAAAGTAAATAAGCAATTTACATTGCGACGTAGATTGCTAGTCAATACTAAAACATAATTATCTACTGCTTAAAGGTTAATATTCCAAAACATAAACATTAACTTCCATCTGCTAACCGACTTACTGAACAAGCTCGGTGTTTGTTTACGTTCTGTCTTCAAAACTGTCAGGAAATGGCTTCTTATTTTTTGTATTAAATTGTTCATGTCGTTTGAACACAATAATAATATTGTGTCAATAGAGCTTAACTAACTAATTAAACCTAACCTTGGGCATTCCAGAAATATATTGGCGTTGCCAATTCCAATCCACTTATCAGAACGCTAAAGAGAAACTTAAAATTAGATATTGATTAAAAAGTAACGAGGCTATGAGAATATTTTATTCTTCTAGAACGCACGGTGTACATATATAAGATCGCTTCGCACTGAAAGTAATTGATTATATTAAACATGTGTTTCAAAATGTAGTAATAATATTTCATCTAGTCTATGCACGATGCTGTAGTGTTGCTAGTTTGCGAATCCACAAATAACCTTTGATTGATAGTGCAAGTTTTTCTTTTGCTGTTTATTAGTTTTGGTACGTGTCTGGTTTTTATCTGCTTTGTTTTTATTGTGAACAAAATATCATTTCAACATATGGGGTCAATATTGAAATATACATATCTTGAGTTATCCTGTGACTTAAGTATACGATGTGATTTTATAATTCCAAGTGGTTTCAGCTTTAATTTTATTTTAATTTTCGCTGAATTAATACTTTGGTTTTAGAGCCGGCTTATCAACAGAGAGTGCAATTATCAGCATGAAACACACTATCAAATATTACACAGACAGGAGGACCCCGGTATACGCGTGTTTTCTCGATCTGTCAAAAGCGTTTGACCTAGTTGTATACGATGTGTTGTGGACTAAGCTGAGAGACTCGGGTGTGCCGGCGCAATACACATCCCTCCTTAAATATTGGTATGCCAATCAAAAAAACCAGGTTAGATGGGTCGATGCTCTATCGGATGATTATGGGTTGGAATGCGGCGTGAGGCAGGGAGGACTGAGCTCGCCTCTGCTGTTCAATCTGTATATGAACCAGCTTATCGGGGGGCTTAGCAGCACACATGTCGGCTGCTACATAGATAACATTTGTGTCAATAACTTGAGTTACGCAGACGATATGGTGCTGCTCAGTCCGTCGGTTGCAGGGTTGCGAAAATTATTAATGATATGCGAGACCTATGCGGAGTCACATGGCCTACGGTACAACACTAAAAAGAGCGAAATCCTCGTATTTAGACCATCAAAGCAGCCACCTCGCCACGTGCCGCCCATATCTCTCAACGGTGCAACTCTAAAAATTGTTACCAGTGTTAAATACCTAGGTCACATTGTCACGAGTGACTTGCGAGATGACAGCGACATTGAAAGGGAACGTAGGGCGTTGGCGGTCAGGGGCAACATGCTTGCCCGTAGATTCGCTCGGTGCACTACAGACGTGAAAGTCACCTTATTTAAAGCGTTCTGTCAGTCCTTTTATACCGGTGGTCTGTGGGTGGCATATTCGCGTCGGGCTTACAACGCTCTGCGTATTCAGTACAATAATATCTTCAGGATGCTGTTGAGGTTGTCGTGGCGTTGTAGCGCCTCAAAAATGTTTGCAGACGCACGTACGGATGGATTCCACGCACTCATACGCAAAAAAGCAGCCTCCTTGCTACAACGGTTACGAAACAGCACCAACGGCATCCTGAAGACGGTTGCTGCCAGACCTGACTGCCCTATCCAAAGGCATTTGGTGGAGCTAGTCTTAGGTCTAAAATAAAACCTAGACATAAGTATAACACTAACAAAACTAACATAAGATATAAGTTAAATTGTCACTAATATACTAACAATCTATGGATCTTTGTAATCTGAAAATAAAGATATATTATTATTATTATTATAAAGATTAAAGCCGGCCGCGGTTACTACCTACCTATCTATGCCTTCTATCGGCAGTAGAAGGATAATTTTATTTTTTATATTATTCGTTGTATATTAATTTTGCTTTTCTAAGGTCATATATTCCGTCTGGCGATGACTCTCCGGACTAGAGCGAACGCAAATGAGCACGGACAAACGAAACACTGTGATCCGAATATGAAATAAGTTACTTATTTTACATATATACTTCAAATTGAATCAGTTTAGTGCGGAGGTAACACATCATAGAGTGTCATATAAAATTTCATTCAATGTTCAATAAAAGTCGGGTTACTATAGAAAAGAAGAGACAACATTTTAGTATATCATTTTTTGATAATTTTAATCGTCCTCGTTTCTTCAATACATAGCGATACTATCAGAATATATTTTGTTGAATACCAATTATTATTTTTCTGCACCTACCATTAAAGACACTTTTTTCTCTTGTTGATTGATTTGCATTGAGTCTTTTTGGCCTCATAAGGTGCAGCTAAGGAAAAATTGTGCTCCAACGTGTCTTCGAATGATGAAAATTCGGATTAGAAGGCAAAACGCGTGCAGACAACCGACTGCACATAGCACATTGGAAATCAATACATGAGAATGACAGTGTGAGGATTTGGAGCGAGAGTGGTGTCGGCTGTCGACCGGCAAGGCGCACATTCCGCTCACATCTCGTGAGGACGGGCGGCCGGGCGGCGGAACACTCGCGCCACTCACCACAACTACTGCATTGAGCTCAGATTTGCTTCACGTATATGTTCAAACGCAAGGTACGGGAGGTATGCGATTAGTATTCTTTAATACATAGTTTTGTGAGGTTTGGGAATACAAAATTTTCATGATAATCATGATGGTCCCGCGAGGACCTCTCACTTGACTTCTACACCCAGTCCAGGTCAGCCCATTGCTTAAATAAATACAATACTAAATAATTTTGGGAACTGTAAGATTTGAATCTAAATTAAATGATTTCTCTTTAATACATTTGCTATTTTTTTCCGGTTACAGTAAACTACCTATTACTAGTATTAAATGTGGCAGTTCTGTGTTGAATATCACAAACACATATGGAAGTCAGTTAAATTGTAATGTTAAAGTCGTTCGTCGGCCGCGCCCTCTCGTCCTCTGTACCGTGTGGCGGGGGGCGGGGGCGGGGGCGAGAGCGCTCCCGGCTCACGAGCTGCACGGACAATGCGTATTCACAACAATAACGCTCGCAACAAGCTTAACCTTTGTTTTAAACTTCTTTTAAAATACGAGTACTTATCTCAGTACTTCACATGCACAGAGATCTGCGAGCGAGCCCCGCGCTCTACAGCTCGTATGAATGTTGAATAGCGGGTCATCGCGTAACAGATGTGACAACTTTACGAGGGACAATTTATGTGCTACGTAAGTTTTTTCTATGTGAAGGAGGCATTCAACTGAACTGATTAACTAACGGTAAGCAACTGTTTCTGTAGCGACGCAGAAACCTCAACGACACATTGTGCACGTAGAAATAATTAAAAGTTCGCTGTTTAATAAAAATACGTAAGCAATTAGTCAATTATACATCATTTACGTATAATGTTAAGTGGACGCTGCAAACTAAAGTGGCAGGAATCCGAAGGACGTTTGCTAATTTATCAGTAGGTGCGACGTACAAGTAAGTTCAGAGTTCAGCGGGCACAACGCCTTCAAAGGACTTAGTCGATCGTCGACTAGAGTTAGTCTATTTATGTGTGAATACATTACAAAAATACTTTAAAGCTCTAACTCACAAAGAAACGTGACAACTTAGTTCCCTTATAAAATAAGACTGCAATGTACACATGTCCCATAGTACAGCTAGTAATATAATTACATAATAATGTTACCCATCGAGGCGATGGATATTAACTTCCGCTCAAATTGAAGCATCTGTTGTTGGGAACATTGTGCACCCAGCGAGCCGCCGCCGCGCCGGCCGCGGGCTACCGTCACTTACATAAATTGCAAACATTATACCACTGCAAGTCCGTCCTGTACCTACGTGAAGGATTTATTAATTATCAATGGAAATATGAATAATTTAAATAATAAACGACGTTTCGCTCGTCACAATCAATAGGGACAGGAAATGTATAGTAATGTTAAGTGTAATGTATAATGTAAAAGTATAAAACATTGCAATATATCATAATTGGCAGAAAAATATTATATTATATTTACAATAGAATCTTCGACAGAATTTAAACACAGGTACTTCGAAATTGGAACGAACAAAAATGATGTTTGGTTTGGCGACGGGCGCGGCGGCGGTCGGCAGCCACTCGTCGATAGAATAACAATAATTTAACGGAATCAGCGCCCTATCACGAAATGAAAGCGATAAAAATTCCAAGGAAAATTTATTTATCCGCTTCAATAAAAAAACAAAAATTTAAATAAAACTGTTCAAAATTTAAAAGTTCTTTTGAGCCCGTTTTAAATTCGAAGGTAAAGGAGTAAAGCTGTATAGCCGGTTGTACATTAAAGGTAAAACGGCAAAGACATTCGCCATTCAGCCTATTAAGTCCTTACGCGCCCGCGAGGTATCTAAAGGCAGGCTTTCACCCCGACTTTTTGTTTTGAGACAAGTTAAAGGATTGTGTGGGATTTTTATGACATAGACGGAGCAGACGGGAATGCAATCCCAATTATGTTGAAGCTTATAAACGTACATTCCCAAATGTTCTTCTAAATAGATTATAACGCAAAAATCTTTACAACAAAACAGGATAACCGTGCCGACCGTTCGACTGTTCTTCATAATAATATACAGATAACACATAAATTATATACAGTTATCATTAAATGCATCGATGTGTCGTGTGATTATGTACGGCTTACATTATAAGTATATGTAAGAACAGAATATAATAAATACATACTTCTCCTTGTAAAACTTAACGACGTGACATCTTTTGAACGTGAATCTCGTCACCAAGGCAGTTAGTTGTGCATGCGGTTGTAATGGGCACTTTGCCGGCTACTAACTCATCGGTTAACAGATTTAACAAAATTAAGGTTAGTACATAGTACATCTTTAAGACCCTTAAATCATACGATAGGATTTGAAATCGGTCTAGAAACTCAAAAATAAATCACGTGTCTAATCTATTTCTCACACACCTATTTGTATGTGTGTACCTACATATTTAAAATACTACATTAAATTGAATATCATCATCAATGTCCATATCTAATACAATTATTTTCAAGTGAAATATAAACTTCCATTTCCAGAAATCGTGGAACTAGATACAAGCAAGTTTAGAATCCGCTCTTTATCTCGTGGATGTTTCAATGTAGGCAAATCATAAAAAGTCAAAGAATATAAAAGCGCAAATTTATGCAGCTAAGCCAGCAATCCGTATTTTACGTTGGCATACAAATTTCTCTCGCATATATTTATTTAGTGAAGCAGTTTATGCAAATGGCGGCGGGTCACGTTCAACTGTTGACCGAGGTCACGTATGCGTATTTATTTATACGTGGACATTATTTGGCGGCATCGCGGCATCGCGGCGCGCGGCCCGCCTCGTCTCTCGCTCCTCGCTGCGATCAAACAGATAACATTCTGCCCAGATGAAATTTATGATAAACTCTTGATGCTCACATCATTTCTTTATTATGGCTCTCCAACAACATTTTACAATTTCTTCTTAAGGCGGCTTATCATTTGACAGTATTAAAGCTGTGAACTTGGAGGAGAACATATCATTCAGCAGGAATAACTATTTAATTGAATTACATTATTATACAATAGGTGTTACTGTTAAAACTGAATACAATCTTTAAAATTGAAATTATTAAATTCGAAATTATATTATCATAATCTTTTCTGTCTTGAATACAATATTCTGAATAATATTTCAAGCAAACTTAGATATTGGAAATAACTTTAGTTTACTTTTAAACGACGATGAAGGCGTATAATTTATTTGAACATAGTAATGAAAATATTTTTTGACTCTGAAAGTTTTGTGACCCAAGAAACCTAGTTAATGTTATTGGTTACAGCTGAAAATATATAGAATGTGTAAATGTACCGGAGCTCCGTGTAAATATTTTCACGCTGAAAATAAAATAATATGTTTACGCCGTTGGCCGCAACGAACCCCGTTTACTCACTACACAACACTTCCAGAAGCTATGTTTAGCATTCTTTCTAAAGTTTAGCGACTTCGCACCTCTCACTACGATAGCTGGAACTCAATTTACTCAATACTAAATTGCAATGTACCTTTTAACTTCTCTGGGGCCAGTCGATACTGCTACGTACCCTGCTAGGTGACATGTCAAACTAAACTGATCTAAATTAAATGAATAACGGCCCTTTCATCACTTCACATGTGTTTGATGTGCGCTTATTGAGTGAGGGTTGGTACAACGTGAGTGGAAAATACCGATGCTTATTATTTTTTGATCAAACGTGAAAGAGCAGTCTGTCGTTAATGGCTTTATTAAAGTTAGTGTTTACAGTGTCAAGGACAAAGGCTGATTATTTCAATGATCGATTGATGAAAATTTGATTAGTTTTAAAAGCACATAACACTTGGAAGTGTACCTGTACAGTACCTATTCACGGTAGGATGTTTGCTGCTCATTCACATCGGCTGAATTGATCCTAGTGAGATTTGATATAGACAAATTACAATCTAGAATACAACATAGGTTACTTTTCATCCTGGAAAAATGTTCGGTTCCCGCGGAATAGTTGCGGACGGTTACGCAGTTCTTGGCGGGGGAATACAATTTTGAATAGTATAATATATGTATTTTAGTGTACGTCGTTTTGTGAAACCACTCTTCCGCGGGCCATTGTTAACAATATTTAGATATTGTGCCACAATATTGACGACATTAATCGGTGCTGTTGTTCGTTTTCAATCTCATTCGAATTAGTTGTTTTAAATAAAAATGTCTGATCAATGTATTTAAAGCTTAAACATGTGCAAATAAGCATAAAACAGCGAGGCGTCTATCTAATGTAGTTGTTCCAGCGCCAGTCGGCCGTCAACTGTCACGTTACGCGGGGTGTCACTGTCAGCTGCTTTATTCAATGTCAGTCGTGATTTGTGCACATAACTTTAGCCAAATTAATTATGTCGGAGGTCATTCATAAAAACATGTCAAAACACAACTTACAGTAAGGAGTAGGTACTATAGTGTAGATGAATATATTGATAACAAGGACGCATGAGAATAAACAGCCACAGCCAGTTCTGCTTAATGTAGCAATTCAGATTGATTGTAATTAGTCTCGACATGGATGTGCTGAGGAGATCTTGCACCGGGTCTTCTCCTCTTTAAGGCAACTTTCCGAAACGACGGTAGATGCAAAATATTTGTCGTTCAAAAGCGTATTTAGAAATACCTACACAAATAAAATTATTTGAGTTTGAAATTTGGAGTTTCATTACGTGATTTGTTTAACGTGTTTAATGTATTTCACTACTTCTGAAAATAAGTCTTCTCCGGTCTTGACTACACACTAACCAACCTCTTGCGAGTATTGGTAAGGCCGAGTCAACATTCATCTGATATTCTTATGCTAGCCTGTTACATTGTTGTACATTAGGGTTTACACAGCGGACACCGAATCTCTGCTACAAGTCGGTGTGACCACTACAGTATCACAACTTACGGAGGTGGCAACAACAATATTACTTGATAATACAACCGTGTTCACTGCACAGGGCGGGCGGGGGCCCGGGGGGCCGGGGGACGCTCCAAGCCCTTTACGGCGTTCGTTTTCGCTTTAATTTCACTTTTACGGCATATTTTACTGCGGCGAGCGGATCATATACGACCATATTGTTTTTATTCCAGAGATTTACGTCCCACCCGCACAGAGTAAAACTTTCGATAGACTCCCCTTTCTTTCTCTGTAATAAGATAATAAAAAACTTCTCAAATTACATTAAGTTTTTATATTTTTATGGTTGCCAATCTGCTGGCATATGTTTTTATACCCCCTTACGTTCACTCCCAGAGCTGTCTGTTTCATTTGATACGAAATATGTATGAAATTAAATCATTGGTAATCAATATAAACTTCAAATCATATTTATATTATTTGTAACTACCGGAGACTGTCGCTCCGCGTTCTTGAAAATGAAACACAAACTTATTTCACGTACCTTACACATACGTTATCATATAAAATCGTCGATCTGCTGATTACTTGACGACACGACCTTTTTATCGTTAATCTCGTGAACGTGACGGCGAGATCTCGATAGCCGTCGATCGCGCCTGATACTGCGATCAAGTAAGGGAGCGTGCGCATACGTCACATGTCCCGAGTGTCGCGCCGCGCCGCCGGTATACACTGATGATTTCTTCACTCAACTTACTTTATTCTGCTTGTGGGTTTATCCAAACTGAATCTAGTAAATAAACACTCCCACACACGCGGTTGTGTAGCGATATAAAAAGTATCCATGTCCGATCAGTAATCGTGAGGCCTGTGTCAGACAGAATTAATCGAGGCGGAATATAATAAACTTGTTACTAAAATAAATGAAAGTAGATTTAAAACTACGCCCAAATGGCGCTAACATTTTATGATCCTTTTTGAAATAACCGTCGTTTTGAAAAAGCTTTTATATAAACGGGTAGCAAAATTGGTATTAGTACTTTTGTAAACACTAATGTTACACTGGGGTCACACTGCTTGATTATATGTTTTGTTGCCCCTACTACCAAATAAATAATGTTGGGGTATGCTTTAAACCTCCTCACTGTTCGGCCATTAACGTGGGCCATTAACGGGTTGAAAGTTGAAGACAAATGCACGTCATGTTCCTAACGAAGTAAACACAAACCATTTAGTATTCTTTCCAAAAGAAACGTAAGTAAGTTTACTTCATAATACAAAGACACAGTAAACGACAGTGCAGCCACAAGTCTGTTTAAAGATGTAGTCTTCCAATGTGTAAGTATGGAAATACTTACATCTTTCCAAGCCTAAGCTTCAGTATTAGTGGGAAGGAGGAAGTAGGATGACGATTACAACTCTCCATCCATTGTGTCTGTCGGGCGCGCTATCTGCTATCCGCGATCTGCCGACACGAGTAATTTAACAATACAGACGTCCAGTCTAATTACAGTAAATGTGAATAAATTTGACGTTCGCATGTTGACGTCATTTTTCGCAGCGCGCGGCGACTCCGTTAAATGTCGCCGTTGACATTTCTGGATGGAAATTTTTGTGTCGACTTTCGCTATCACCAGCGCCGTGTTACACCACAACAGATAGACGTTAAGCGAGGAGCGAGGAGGACAAACTTTTCGGAAGAGGACTTGAGAGACAGTACTTATTTTTTTTGTCTAAAGCGGCGACGCGTAGATAATATCTTTAATGTTAGCAATGCGGGAAAGGTCACATAACCCACATAATGTATCAAGATTTGGCTCTTCTGCTAAATTAAAAATGTTTTTTCTTTCTTATGTTTCTTTATTCTGTTCGGAACACGACCAACACATTTCAGGCGCTCATGGCCAGAGAACTAACATAAATGTCCGTCACGGCCTGGTATTGAACCCAGAACCCCTAGTTTTGCAGGCCACACCCTATCTACCACCCTACTATCGTTTTTTTTAAATCTCTCATTCTTATAGCAGGAGTGAAGTCAGGCTAACCGTATTTACCGCCTATCGCTGTGTGTGAGTCCAATTCTTATGTGTGTTGTATCGAGTTGCAATAAACCGACATCATCCCCCTCCCACCCCAGTCATATCTACTTATTCAAATATTTGATCAATGCTGTGACTGATACAGGCACTAGTAACGAACGATGCTTCATGATAAACATTTCGGTGACGTTCGTAGAATATTCTTATAAGTATTATGCGTGAATCCAGCGATAGTGAACTCAGTATTATTGTATGTTCATTTTTTGTGCCCGAAATGTTAATTTTAAAATGAATAATAAAGGACGCCCCGCGTGATGCACGTCATCGCGCCGGACTACCATTCAAAGGGTCCAATGTAAACTCTCAGCGAGGGAAAATTTGTATAATGAACTTAAATTTCTATTTATGGAGTGGGTGTGCACGTCTTTCTGTGTAGTCCGTGGCATCCACTATATACTCGCGCAATCCTTGTAGGAGCTATGAGTGTATAGCCTTATTACTAATACTCCTATTTATTTATAAACCAATATTAGGTACAACCGTGACCAGGGCGGCAATTAAATTACATAATTTTTCAAGCAATGTGCAAACGTACACTCTCTACGATAGTAATTTTTTCGGTGGTAAGTATATCGGTCTCACTCCATGTTCATACGTGATTGAGGACTTTTATCCGAAACGCTATTTAATACTGTTACACTGTCAATTAGATTATCAGCGTAATTCCCGCATTATTAAATTTCATTAATCCCCTCGGGGTGCATTCAAAAGTTTCAATCATTCGTTCCGCGTGCACTGTGATTATAGGTAAGAGCGCGGAACATCGGCACAGAAACCAATTGCACTAAATAATGAGTAATTGATGTATGGCGGTTAACACACGGCACCGCGCACCGCCGCGGTAGGCGGTGAAGCGGATCTTATGTCGTATTGGGGGCTTATAAATCCGTTGATGCCTTACACACGGACACCGACCGACCGCGCGGTCAAGCTGTGTTCTCGCCGCCACCGCCCCTC
>DWJN01000275.1:0-26890 GCA_018248895.1 Carystus phorcus
CCCTAATATCCCAACGCGACCTAACTACCCAGCGCCCCCTAATATTAATACAACATTAATACAATTTGTCGCCCAAATTACTGATTGAATCCTCTCAACTGACAATCTACAAGCGAAATAAATGTATATAACCTACAAGTAGCCATGCAAATGTAAAGTGGAATAACGTACAGGCAACGCGTGACAAGTTCGCCGGTTCTAAAATCACCGCTAACATGTATAATCTCACTGGTATTCAAATTCTCCTATGTTACTAATTGAGTCTTTGTTCTTTATATTATTTCTATGTACAATTGTTCAGGAACTCTGCACCGAGGCTATTCCCTGAACCAGAAGAATGACCGTGGAGCGGATGATTTTACACCTAGAAAGACAAAACACACAAACACATCGTAATGTGACACGTCCCAAGCACCTTAGTTCACACAGTGAATCACAGTTGATGAAACACTTAGGTGTGTGAGATTTGTTTTTAAAACATATTGTGCACTAAACATTGTGAACATCCTATTTTAAACACTGTGCTCGTTTTAACAACTTGTGCAATATATTGCATTGTGAGCGTTTGATTGTGAGCAATTGTTATCCGATACAAGTATTTTGAAAATTATAAGTGAAATGTTAAAGATTATATTACAAAATACTTGTTTTAGATATATTTGTAATAAAGTGCACGTAAATAGATGATGAACGAATTACTTTGCTGTAATATTGTTGCAATGATAGCTGTAATTTCATTAAAATCACTTATAAAAAATTTTTTTTTGTGTGTTCTGTTGTATGGGTTCGGATTTGGGCCATTGGTGTTTTGTCTACAGTATACGCTATTCTTAATATATAATTATTAACATTATTATTTGTACAGAAAATACAGATTTAATTTGAGTATTAGTTAAGTATAGTAAGTTCTGTCTTGTACCAGCCCTTCTAATTATATGAAAACTAAATCTAAGAATTTTTCGATTGAAGATATCTATTCATATTATGTGAAAACAACAGTGTATTACTTAATAAAAAACTGCCTTGAAACACATACTAGTTAAAAAAAACTGTAAATCTTTAACACCATGACCCAAAAATCGAACCCAATACCGCAGGTAAATTGAGCCGCCCAGAAGCCGTTCTCGCCGAAACCACCATCCACCACAATCCACCACCGGTCACCGCTCACTGCTTTATAAGCTAAAGCAAGCTGATCGCCCTCGAGTTAGTTGCAAGCAAGTCAAGTACGGTTATTTGATTTTACTTAAAATATTTTTATAAGTATAAAAATATATAGTTTGTTAAAATAAAAAATAAGGAAATAATGTTAGCAATACGAGTAATATTAATAAGTTAGTAAAACAAAATAAATGGAGTTAGGCCGTATTAAACAATAGCAGAACAACGAACGGCTGAAAATGATCATTAATTAGTAAGATGAAATAAAAGACACAAAAAAGAACAAAACAAAAATGGCATTAAACAAGACATACAATTGTTTTGAGACTAAAATTAAGAACAAAGAAAACTAATCTAATACAGTATTTTATTCGAATATACTTTGAAGGGTAACAGACATAAAAACAAGATAGACACACACAGGAGCAACATTTATTTTATACGTATAGTGGCGACGGTGGTTCTACTTAATAAATCGTTCGGATTAGCTCTTGGAGTATTATTAAACAAATATCTAAGAAAAAAAATAATCGTTCTTTTATATATTTTGCCTTAAATTTCTATCAAATATTTTACTATTACGAACAGCAGAGATGATGTTTCACTGAGACAGAAGTAAACCGATTCAGTAATTCTGCATTCTTTCAACAACTTTCCTTGTCTTCACTCCACACATTCTGCCAAATAACTTATTTCGAAACAACAACAAAACTTGTTTCAGCGACGTACACATTAAAAAAAAATTATCAGTGCCCTTAAATACACTTGTGTGACCGAGCTCTAAGACTGTAGATAAATTTTTGTTTGTAATATTTGAGGTTTATTACAAATAACAAAGAGTTGCTGCTCAACTTAATACCGTAGACTGATTAATAGAAGCAATCATATGTTTTACTGATATTGTTCAAATCGCTGTCAGTCTGTTCAATCTGTTGTTCTGTTAAGGTATTAATTTGCTTTATAATTTACATCAATTGACTCTTTCTTCGCTATCTCCTTGTAATTAGGTCCTTCAAAAACCATTTATTCGTTAACCATTCATCAAGTTACATCCAATACACGAACACTCTCTTCATTACCTAACAGACCAAGAGCTTTTCCCAACTGTACCCCTCCCTACCCTGACTCTGGGCGTCCCAAATTACCTGCATCGAACAATATATCTCCGACGTCATCATCAGCGGGCGCCGATGGCACGGTGAGGCGTTCGTTACCTGCGACGGTGCCTCGCGGTGCGCCGCTACAGCCGAGCCACCAGTACGCAGTCGACCGCGGGAAAGCTGGATTGTCTGTATCCACCTGTATACGGATGCAATACACTATATAGTCTTATTGAGTTACAACACGCTTTCCCGTTTATAGATAAATCGTATTGATTTGGTTGAGACTACTTGCCACCAATCTGAAGTGGGAGAAAGACTGTTAGCAAATTAATTTTCCAACTTATGCAGGAAATTCCATTAAACTAATTAATACACTTAGACTAATACAATTAGTTGGTTCCTCTACGTAGATCTACCGAAATTTCTCTTAATGAAAGATACATTTTAATGATTCATAACTTCAACAGTGCTCATCTAAGCATAGAAGTTTGAAAGTTACGGTTAAGGTTTTTGCGGCATGTAGTAATAATTTATGGACGACTCATCGATTATCCAATAACAAATTTCCTTAGAAGTTTTATAGACCTTAAAATGACGATAATATTAGAAAAAATACGAGTAATAGCTTACACTAAATGTCCTATCATTAAATCGCCAGTATGATCCACCCTTAAAGAAGTATGTGTATCCATTGGTATATTGCAGGGCAGCATTGATGTTATCAGGTATGCCTTCCCAGTTGGACAATGGTTTAGGATAGGTAGATTTGACTGGCGGGCGTTGAGCTGGGTCGAATCGCCAGAACTTGGATCCTTTGTAGAAGTAGATCTTGCCGTTGCCTGACCATACGAGAGCTGCGTCAATATTATCAGGAATGCCCGTGAAGCCTGGAGAACAGAACATTATTAGAACGTTAGTTAGTAATTTAAATAATAATTGGAACATTCAGTAGTTGTAAGAAGTAAAGTAAGCAACTGTCATTTTATTTTATGCAAGTGCTTATTACAGGGCTATTTATTGATTGACAAGTAGGGATCAAACATGTTATTCTTGAAAGACGTTCGAATCAAATTCGTCTGGATCTTGGAAAGGGTTAAGTTGCGAACTTTTCTGAAAACTTCATCACTGTATTTAATTTTCAAAAAATAAAGGAACATTTTCAATTTTAAAACAACATCAGATGAAAGTAAAAGCAAAGGAAATATTACATACCTTCATTAATTTCTTTAGGGTAGTCGCCATCGACCTTTTGCCCGTTGTACCGCCAGTATTTTGAGCCCTTGAAGAAGTAAGTCTTGCCGTTCTTGTAGGTGAATGCGGCGTCGATATTGCCGGGGAGGCCTGGCCAGGCTCGAGAAATAAGTCGGGGATAGCCCGCAGCCACTCCACTCTCTGTTAGCCTCCAGTAATGTTCACCTGAAAATAAAAGTTACCATTACATGCGTCTGGAGGCGATAATCCCAAAAATTATACTGAGAATTTTTATTTCATCTTATAAGACTTGTAAGACGCTTGATTAATGGTTAACAGTTATCTTTCTTAGGTATCATTATGTCCGGAATTATAGTTGTTCAGTTTTTTTCACGGATATTAAACCAAAAAAAACTGCATCCTTTAGGACATCAGATGAAATCATATATCATTTGATAAACTATTGTCTTTTTCTACATTGTCATCTAAAAAGAGCAGAAGAGATCATCATTTATTTATACCTTTGAATACAAATGTAGCGCCGTCAGCACTATTAAAGATGGTGTCGATGTTGGGATCGGAGCAGAGAGCTGGGTCTTCAGCAGATGGCGCTGGTGTCGTAACTCGTGGCACTGTTGGGTTTGCGTTGCCGCCACCACCGCCGATGTCGAGTTGTGTTTTGTGACCGTAGAGAGCCTAAGATATAAGATATATATGATGATTTAAGTTATAGTTTCGCAAAATACAATACATACCAATATATTGTGGGAAAACGTAAAACTATCGTTGAGGTACATATTTTCACGTAACTTCTGAGCGACTTGAAAATTATACTCAGTTGATATTATAATAGTATTCTTTAAAAACTTTGTCATACCATATAATTGTTAAAACCTATGTAACAAATACGTTACGCTAATTACGGCAATTATTCATAATTTAATAAATTGCCAAACACCTTTTGCAAGGGTAGATAATATTTATCTTACAGTACTCGTATATGCACTGATATTCTCAGTATAATCACCCTAATTACGAAAATCAACTTGTTACTCATTGAAAAATCTGTAGATAAGATAAAGTTTATTTTATCGCATAACTCTGATCCATACATAAATTTTATATTACGTTTATACATGAATAACCTTAGTCCTTATTGAAACATTTAATGTAAATATTTTGTTTTAAACGTAGATAATTACATTTTCTTAAATAAAAAATATGTGGTTCTATGAGATGTTTATTATGTCAATATCATAAAATCGTAATAGAGCTCAAGCCCTTGATTAAAAACCACATTTTACGTTTCCACATGAAAACCCTTCTTAAATTTTAAACGTTGATCATTGACATTTCTTTAGACAATAAATATGTATAGAATTGGATTAAAACCATCTCAATTTAGAACAAATCCCAAAATATCATGTTGATAGTTATGGTTTTGTACCTGGATGCCTTGAACGTCGTCCTGGTCTAGTTGGAAGGCGGGGTCGTATCCTCTATAGAAGGGTGCCATCAAAGCTGACCTCACATCACTGTGGGAGAGCCCCAGCGAGTGGCCGAATTCGTGAGCTGCAACCTTTAAAGTGTACATTTTGAATTAACAATACATACATATATTTTTATAGCCTTAAAATAATATTAATAAATAACGCCACACACTCGTCCCCCCACACTAGGATACCCCGTGTCGAGGGTGCCCTGGACAAAACAGAAAGACAATTATACGTTACAATAATACGTTTCAAATATATCTAGGATGTGTACAAAAGTCACAGCTGATATTTTGTATTGTTCAATGACTCATCAAATTGACAAAAATGTGCCTGCAACCGGCAATTCGATAAGTGACCGCTATTAGTAAAATGCCTTGTGAGCTTCATATAAATACTTTCGACATTAGAACTCGAAAAGTGCATACTCCATTAATGAATATATCTTGCAGATACAATCAGTTAAGATAACACAAATCATTTTGTTTTATGTTCTATTGTTAATCTTTTTATCACTTTTCCGGACTAGGTGCTGAGGAAATAGGGCATGAATGCGCATTAGTGGACGCAATAGTTACTGACCTTGCTATTGTGGTTTACTTTTATTGTCATTTAACTCCAACAAATGAAACCACCGAATTGTTTTGAAACCTAATATTCCATGATAAAACTAAGTAAAGGATAGGATAAAAATTTTAAGACAAAATCTTTTATAGTAAAGATTCGGGCACAATTTCATAAGTTGTATATTTATGGTGGCAGCAAAAAATTAGAAGGGTACAAACGCCCCAGAGAAATCCATAACTTAAAGAACATCACAGATAGTGTCGGCTGAGTATGTCCCGACAAATAGGTACTTTAATATATATCTATCTCTCTGCATTGTAAGTAAACGGTTCAAGATATGTAAAGAACTTTATGAGAACTTACAAAATTATTAATATGTTCATTGCGTATCATTACATCCATATATACCTGATATCTATTAAAATCTGCAGTCTGAAGATGAGGTAGTTAAGATGGAATTTGAAAATGAAAATTGTGGAACATAACATTTTAATGGCAATAAATGTTGCATAATCGCCCCATGGTCTTTTCTACATAAATCATATGTGCATGTTATTGTAACTTGTACTTACGATATTCTTAGTTAGTTAAAATTTAACAACTTACTTGAAAGAGGTTGGTGCCTCGCCTTGAGTTGATAGTCCATGCTTCCGCGTCGTCAAAGTGAGCGTCACCGCCATAAACCTAGAATACCAAAGTTTTTGTTACACTATAGAAGATAATTAACTTTTTATGTTAAGAACATCCGGTCCAAAGGATCTTTACATTAATATAATTAACAGCGAATTTATACGAATTGAATTTTCGTAAGAAATCTTAATTTAAAATTCACTCGTCATCCAAATGTGAAACAAATCGGGTCGCATTGAAAAGTAAGGCAATCGAAAGCTGACAATAAATGAATAAACTTCGATTATAAACAATGTTTAACGAACTGAATGTATTCTTAGGTACACTTTGTGAAATATGAATGAATAAATTACAAACGAGTAAATATAGGACAACTACCTTATTGTAATAAACTTTCACCATTCATAGCGTTACATCCTTTGATATATTATTTGAAAACATATTATGAAACGCTTTATGCATACATAATGATCTAATTCACGCTTTACAGAATAACCAGGAAAATATTATTGCGGCTACAAAGATCCACTAATATGACAAATAAAAGCACTTAATGTTATTAGAATTGCATGTAAAATATAAATTATGAAGCTCTGACATGATTGCCTTGAAGGATGGAATAAGAATTTATGACGCTAAGAAAAAAGATCTTTGGTTGCATAAAAACAATCCGACTTTTGAGTTGACCACAAATCCCGCCACCAATCTGCTTTGGAGCATCGTGGTGGAATAATGAAAAGAGATACGTTCCCTGTAGTGGGTCATTAACGGGTTGACACCGTATCATATAATCCTATAGTAAATCTGCATAAGCTGCATAAATATTGGTACTTACTGGGAAATAAGCGTGTGCTAGAGTGCCTCCAGGCACATCGAACGGATCACCGTCTCCATGTTCTCCTCTTTCAAACCTTTGGATCAAGAGTTTAAGATTTAAATATTTTTTCCGGCAACATACTACAGAAGTTACTCAACCCTTTATACACCTATGTTATCGTATGTATGTATTTTCTGTTATAATTAATGACCTTCGTATTATGTCTTAATAAACCGTCTTTTTATATCAAATAAAAGACGTAATAATGATTATTAAAAAGAAATAATTATTATTATTTGATTAATTTCAATAAACTCAGCGAAATCTTCATTAGTTCAGTGAAATGAAGCGAGTCGTATCTCGCAAGCTGTCACACACAGATTTTGCGATAATTTGTATACATGTTCCCGGTATTTGGATGAACGAAAACAAAATGATCGCTGTTCCTGTTATAGAAATCTTAGCTACGAGTAAACAAAACTTATACTTTCACAAATGTTCTGTATGAAAAAAGATAAAATATTCAATACCTCTAAAATCGAAACGATACGGATAAGGAAATTTAAAATCTCCGCGATATTTCTGATAACACATAGTGTAATATGTACATACATATGTACGAGTTAAAATTGTATTAAATAATATGAATTAAGTTATGTTATTTACAGAGTGCAGTTGAAATAACAATTTTATTTTTGATGATATAATCACATTTATTTTAAACGTGATGAGGAAAACATTCGTCATGTGTAAGGCTACCTAACGTACATAAGTTTTATTAAAGCAAAATAAATACCTTATTTCAATATGAACTTGTCCGGTTCGTTTTTGTGTGAAAGTGAGGTCCGTGTAGTCGGACCACACGGAGAAAGCCTTGGCAAGTTCGGCGTCCACTTCGGCATGGTTCAGTCTTGTGGGATACTTCGAAATTTTGTATGTTAGGTTCTTTACACGCCACCTTGAACCTGATAAAAAATGTATGTGTATAAACCCGAACGTATATAATTATAGAATAACATAGAATAGGCGCTAGACAAATGTCTTTTAACCCTTCGTAGACCACTGATCGGATTGTGATGAAACTAGTTCGTAAATAAAACTGCGTCTTTTTATGAATTGTGATGAGATTCTATTTACGTTCGGGAAGGTTTCTGAAATAGTATAACCTTCCTCATAAGGGAAATCTTTAGCAACCAATGATATTAGAATTAAATCCAGCACATTCATTGGATTTTAAGATATTTTCTACTACAACCTGAAATACAGTCAATATCGTCGGCTCGTAAAGATGCTCATTATCTTTTAATTACAGATATCAAA
The DNA here is from genome assembly GCA_018248895.1 of Carystus phorcus. Lineage (NCBI taxonomy): Eukaryota > Metazoa > Arthropoda > Insecta > Lepidoptera > Hesperiidae > Carystus > Carystus phorcus. Next base: position 8,283 of record DWJN01000275.1, read on the forward strand.
CTATGTACACATTCAATATGTAACAGTTTGAGTATAAGTTGTAGAATAACGTCCGCAGTGTTCGCTAGTTTAAAACAAAGAGCATCTGATTTAATTTCATTAACAAACTCATTGGAAAACGTCAAAACGGACGGAATAGATAATTACAAAACACGTTATGAACAACGACGACCAAAGGACAAATATTTATGTTACTTATATATACTCTTCGGGTATCGACCCCGGATCTTTTTCTCTGTAGGCATAGTCTAATAATTGAACTAGGATTTCAGCAATAAGTTATTGAGTATTGAATCGAAAACAGAGCAGCACAGTACACTTATAATATACTCTTAACTAAATATTATACATTTGTTAATGTTATACTTTACCTTGTAAAGCATATCGCTTCGCTCGGCTTTCGCCAAAGCCGACTTTATCGCGAACACCACATCTTGGCAGTGACATCACCTTGTTAGTCTCGTCATCCAGTTCACCTGGTCGAATAAAAAATTGTTAAATTTAACATAACCATAACAAATAACAATAGAAGTGAGGAAAATCGAGTCAAACAATGGTAGAGTTAGACTACTATAGCTTATAATGATTATGACAATAATGATCACTGTTTGACCGACGATGATTACCTATTAATATTTCCACTGGTAGCAACTCCTAATAACACTTAACTAGGAAGTCATTAAACAACCAAATCAGCCCAAACCGCAACCGGAAAACACGCATTAGAAACAGCTTAATAAAGATCAAGTGTAATTTTAAATTCAAGCCTATGTCACTTATAAATTTACGTATAGCGGGTAAGAAAATCATATGAACTAATTTCGTACAAAGGGCACGTACGCATTGGGTTACAAATAGACGTTACATTGTTATAGGAAAAATACTAGCTATTCCGAAGTTGTTCGCTTTACAAGAACACAATGGCGCTTAAAATATATTGTGAAAATTAGTATAAACTTCATAAATAACATTTCTGCAAGTCTAGTGGTAAAGAGGAATGGTTTCCTCTCAGACCATAGCATTTAACATTATGACCAATTGCAAAGAAAAGCGTAGTCCTACAATAGTAATATGATGTACCTTGATTACAGATATAATATGTCCGGTATAGCTAACCAGTATTCAAGTAGCATAAAGGACTCATTGCCCAAGAGGGGCAATACAACATGGACCTATCAATTCGTTTAGTCTATGAACTTTACAAAATTTTCATATTCGTAGCTATTCGTGAGAAATTGAGAACTAAAATGAATCAAATTATTTAAAAGTCAAGACGGCAGCTTCTGTGGTGGGCTGTCATTGTATGTATTATTATATTGATTGGTTTATAAAATTAACATAATTTCAACAGTGTTTGTGCAAAGAAGCACTAACTGATACATGATGCCATTAACCCTTGATAGGTGAGCAACCGATAGAATTCAACTATCGGAATTGCTATTCTACTGTGCCTTAATCAGTGTAAAGTCTACTTATATGTTCTTTTACCCAAATTTTACCATTTCACCAAACTTATATTCCTACACCGCAAGTTGATTTATTCATTGAACTGCTAAAATGGTGGTTTCCTGTCGATGCAGGACAATTACACTTAAACGAAATTGCGTAGCGACCGACAATGAATTATTTATCTGTGTTCCATTATGGTGCTTTATTTGCTTACATAACAATGCTGGCTTTAGTGTTCGTCGCACTGTGGGGACCAATAAACTACTTTTCGTGTCAAGGCACGTACGAGTGCGAGAAGGATTCGACTGCTAAACACGTAATGATATGGTATTTAAATAGTTGGCTGCTAAACGTAATGCCACCGGCTTGGTCCAAGTAGTTGGTACTAGTAGTAGTTCTTCAATAGACATACATTCAGTAGGGTTATACCATTCGTGATCAACGCTATGAGATAAAAATTGATTGGTTTGGCTTGGGCTTGGACCATGCTGTCCGGCTATGAAAACGTTTCGCACCATTAAAAACAGATCAGGCCCAAGTGAAATACGTAACAATGCTATTTTTATATATTGTTACGAAAACTTACAAATGATTTTTGTTCCATCGAAATATTTTTTATGTTTTCTTTAAAAATGTATACTGTTAGTTCCACACGATTATTGAAAGAACATTTCAATTTGACTACGTTTCTTCGTATTGATAGAACTGTATTATTATTTTATTAATTTATTACTCAATGATTAAAATGTTTACTGTTATTCATTATTGAATAGTATTATTATTAATTATTTTGTATGCTGATTAGTGTAAGCCTAAGGGATATTACACTAGGTATTGAGCAATTAATCTAACAGCATTTGACCCATGTCTCATAGAAAAACTGACAATATTATAAACTGAAAATTTATTTAAAAGCGAGTTCGTTTAACGAGATAAATATAACTTATAAGTTTTTAACTTGACCGAAATCGGACCTGGGACCTTAAAGCTCCTGTAACTGGACTAAGAAGTCATGTAAGGCAGTTTTTCAATTACCAAATATAAAATCAACTTGACCTCCTTAATTAATAAAAGAGAGAGAAGTCTAATAAAAAATATTTTCCCTGCGACTACTCACTGAAGCGAACAAGGCCAAGACGCGATGTGGGTTACCACTTCATCATTATCCCCTGTAATTTAACAGTGGTCACGCATACCCAGTATTTCATGACCATTAATTATATTAATCATATGGATGTCATCTCAGATCACGTCCGCTGAAGACGGACCGCATTATAGTGGTTTACATACAGAAAGCATTTGATTCTTTTAAGTCAAATTATACGCTAACTGCTGGCAATCCTAGGTTTATTGAAGACCTAATTTTAATAGATTTCAGTGAAACTCTCTGTTTCAAGGTTAAAAATGAACACGAAAAAATATGTTTTTTATGATAAAGCAAATAATGTAATTAGTGACCATGTTAAAGTTTGATTTAAAGTAATATGATATTGTAAGTAATGTGCATCTTATATTTTTTATTAGTATGTTTTTGTATTGTTCATTACACAAATACTACTACAAAGATCTCGATATCTTAAGAGGAAAAATTGGGTATTCATTGCATATAGAACACTTATGATTGGTCAGACTGTAAAAGATAGTATATAGTAGTACCCTATAAATGTATATACATATATTCAACACTTAGAATAAAAATATGCCATTTTTTCCATAATATAGGGTTTATAGAGTCAAAACGTGGTCAAGGCTTTTTAGTGTTTGTAGCTTCGATATTCAAAATATTAATTTTTTACATTGAAACATTACGAATATATATTTCATATCAGTTGTTTTTGTTTAGGTTGGAATTACTTTTTTGTAGTTGATCCATCTCATCAAATGTATACCTGTCGCATTCAATCCCGCGAAGCTCTGGAACTCAGCTATGGCTCGTCGCCACGAACTTTCATCCATTATATGCCCACTTGAAGGATTCTTTACTGTTGGACTGAGGTAACCATATTGTGCTAAGTACATCTGAAATAGAAATAGATTATTTGTTAAGCTCTTACTTGTTGAGTTGTAAACACAGAGAGATTAAAACAATAAACAAAAATAGATTAAAATAAAAAAACAACAACAATAGTTTAATAGTCAATAGACTAAATCGCTGAATAACTAAATAATTCGCTTGAAATTCAAAAGTACACATAATTATATGTCATGTATGTATATGTATATATTTCTGGTTATTGGTTATTGTGTATAAATATTTATTGTGTATAAATCTGAACATGATTTTAAACTTAAATCCTGGATTGTGCGGCTTACGACAAGGTACAGAAGAGGTCATAGGCCGACCTATCGTCACCACTGTATGGATAACGTGATAACAACCAAATTCTAAACAAAGAAACTTAAATTCTATTTTCAAGGTTATACCGTTAGTTTTATTGTTGTAAAATCAAACCAACCTATTAAAGGGATAGATAAGTTTTTGTGACAAAGTTTATCATAGATTATAGATCTATTGTTATCGAATACTAACGCTTTACAACGTGGATGCTCGCTAATTTACTCGTATTATTACAGTTTATCTCTTACACAGCGTATGATATTATCGTCCGCCACAAGGTTACCTCGCCATTGTTTATTGTCGACGCGAAAGATAAGGATAACGTGAAAGAAGATATTAAGAAAAGCCTTTTATGTTATCAATGAGATTACATTTAAATATAATTACACATTTTGCGACAATCTGTTCCAAAAACAAACGGTTATTGTCCTTTCCGAATTTTGCTTGTTTTACACGGAACTGTAACTGTATTCTCTGTTTATCTGGATAGTTCCGCTTATTTGAAATTCTGTTCCTTTTTGTAAATTGAAACTTGAATTTACTCCGTCTGTTAATAAAATTGCGGTTAGAAATTTTTTTAGGAACAGAAAACGGAACCAAAGCTATCGCTGTGTTGGACATTAAGGAACCTGGATTTTTTTTATGTGGTGTTTTAAAGGCAATGGCTTGTAAGAAAATATGTAGAATTACTACAATCTTTAGTTTAAAAGGTGAAGTTCAAGTCGATGTATTATTTAACATTCAAGCAAAACTTTGATGCACAACAAAACATTTGTGTTATTGTACGTGGCAACATTTTTAACGCGATCGACGACACGCATAACCAAAGCTCCTAAGGGAATGAATATCATAGCCGGCCTTGGGGCTAAGACACGTGCCGCGTGCTTCGCATCGCAAAACGCATTACCATCTCCGACTGGCACCGCTTCGTACCATCGCCCTTTGTCTCATCTTCTTCAACTTCTGGGAATACTACCACAATGTAACTGCAGTCAATACCCCCAAAAGTACGCCTACCATTGTTTACACGATGCTCCCTGAATAGATATGCATTGTTGTTCAAAAGTAAATAAATGTTTGCTACGTTTGTAAAACTTTTATACATACAGCGAATTAGTATATGTATCGTAATTTGACGCAGAAAAATTTTCTTAAATCTTTTCCCAAGTTATTTTTAAGCGCAGCTTTAATACATTTTGTTAATTTCCCAAAAGGGGCTAATACTTTTGAAGAATATAAATTGATATTTGTAGTTGCAAAAGCCTGTATTTAATTAAAAAACAAGAATATATGTTCCCTTGCAGCGTTCTAAATTGAAATCTCTATTATAAGTAGAAATTACCGTAGAAAATTCAAAACAATACGAGCGTAAAAAATACACGTTCATTCTTTAAAAGTAAACAGACCAGTTCGTGAGTAAGTGCAAGGGTATGGCTTAGTTTTGGGTGCGTTCAGCTCATGACTGATGGCGCGGCCGTTGACATCGGGTATTGTTTGTCACACCTGACGAATGCGAAATGCGCGCCATAGATATAATTGATAACTTTGAAATGTCAACTCCCGTTACACAAAATGTCAATGGTATGTTATGTCGGCGTTCGAAATTTTTTTAATGGATTTATGTTTGACGTACAAAGGTTTTCGATTGGATAAAGTAATTTAAACATTTTAATTCACGTTAAAATTGTTAAATGATTTTGTTTTGATAATAATATAAATATTTGTTGAACGTTCTTAAAGAACAAAATGCCTGTAAGTGACAGACTAGTTATATATTACTTTTTTTTATTCAAAATGCAATGACTTTGAATACGAAATAAGAAGCTGGAAAAATTCATGGAAGCCATTAAATTTATTTGGTTTATTTTTAACGCAACGTATGTATGTACGACACGTAACATGAAGATATTAATTTATTGAATAAATACCTAAGTCGACACGATTTTCTGTTGTATTTACACACATAGTCGATGTACAAGAAAAAAATTTACTGTTATGCTTAGATTTTTTGATGTACGTATGTACATATATATTACAGGATTCATATCTAGGAATTAATAATTATAATCCGATTTAAAATCATTTTGCTTCTGTAAATGTTGCCACAAATATACAATGAATATGAAAAACATATTGAATATTTGCATTATGACGGGCCAACATATAATTCCGCTTGTACGTAAGAATTATTTTTCGTCCTATTAACCACATCTACATATGTTAACATAATTATTACTACCATCAAGAATATATAAGGACTTCCTATACAAAAAGACGATGTCATGATCGCTAAATACATAAAACACGCATGAACATAAGGTCGTAAAATATATACCTACATATATGTACATGACAATAACTGAATAAATATTCACCTACTGTTTTGTCTTGCGCCGGTGATTTTTTTTTTTAATTTTCATTGATGTTATGATTGTGTATATTATGTAAATAATATGTATTATAGTACGGAATTCTAAAAATTAAGTACATACATAATATATCTACTCTATATTTATGTAAATAATCTTTGCTGCATTATTATTTTAAGTGATAATTCAATGTATTTATTTTGTAGAGACTATAGTTGGGATCTTCTGTCCGATAGGTTGTAACTTATGACGTAACAACGCTGTTAACAAATTATATGTGCAAAATAAAATAATACGCCTTTGCATGGTAATAATATGTGTGGTCTGGAACTATACCATGAATGTATTAATAAATATGCCTATTTTGCACCTTCATCCTCATAAATAATTTTAACTTCAAGAGTTATTCCCACTTATTTTTTTAACAATTTCTAGTCGATCGTACAAAATTTTTAGTAGGAATAAAAATTCTTCCATAGTATTATAAGTATCTCATGTATTATGATTTATGATCCTATGTCCAATGATTCAGGCTGTACATGATCTGCTACTCAGAAACCGTTAGCGCATTATTAAGTAGATATAATATGAAGCGTATATAGCCCAGCGGCTTTCGTCGATACTCAATTAACGTCGGTAGAAGGATGAGTGATTACTATTCGCTAATATATGTTAAGCGCTTCCGTTCTCCGAAGGGTACGTTAAGCTGTCAGCCTGAAGCAGTGTGGTGTAATATGGCTCTACCTCCTCAAATTATGAGAAAAGACCCTGGCCTTACAATGGGTCCTTAATCGATTGACGCCAAATTGATACAAAAACCTAATCCGAAGTGTTTAACCTTTCACGTTTCACCTCAGTAGTTACAACTGTGAAACCTATTAGCAGATATAACTTCGCCAGTTTAATTTCTCAATGAGTTTGTCAAGTATCGAGTTTTTAGTTTGGCCGTACGACCGTATCGAGGTCAGTGTGTCCTCGTAACGGTCACAGACTGTCTGTATCCACCGTACGGGAGACGCCTCGGGCGTACACACTCCTTCAAAAATAATGAGACTTATTCGCATTAATTGGAAAGTGAATGTGTACTCTTTCCTTTTAATATATTTCCTTTATTTATCACCGATAAATATTATACTTTCCTTGTTATTTCTGTTTCATTTATGTAAATTTGTTTCCTACTTATTGTATTATATTGTGTTTGTTTGTATTTTAACTACAAAATGGGTTTATTTCTTTGAAGCAAGTGGTTGGTAACCAAGTTAAAAAATTATAAACGCGATCAAAAATTAAACGGTGATTGTGTATAATCGCTTCAATACTTCGGAGGTCACGTTAAGCTGTTTGTCCTAAGGGTTATCATTATATTTATAACTCATAAAGCCTATGGGTGACATATAAATGGTACATTTGAGTTGACTTAATCACGTTTTATTAATGGTTCCTAAACATTTTTTTATTAGGGATCCCTTTGTTTTCTTTCGTATAGATACCATCAGAAAATTGTTTACTAATTCTTAAAATTTGATCAAAACTTGTAACATAGACGTATAACTCAAAAGAATAACGGAAAACTTTTTTTGATTGCCATATTTTGGGAATCATTTTTTATGTAAATTCCCAATAAACGAGCCGACGAGTGATGGTAAGTGGTCACCTTTACACCTGAACACTAGTAACACAAAAGGCTTTACCTATTAGTTATCGGCTAAGAAAGAAAGAAAGAGAGAGCATTAGATATGACAAATATTTTAACTAGGTATACGAGAAAGCAGGATTTCCTTGCATATTCATCACACTTTACAAGACAATAATAAAAACGTACATTTAAGTTACGTTTTCATGTTGATATTATATGATGTATCTCAATGAAAAATAAAGATTTTAAACCGCAAACGGAATATTAACAATGTTGTTTATATTATGGCATCATCTTTGAACAATCTTACAATTCAATATTGGAATTCTTATCATTTTAAATCATCACAAGACGATCACGATTTAAGTCAACACAACTAACCCAACGAGTTTTTTTTATACAAAATAGATGATTATACCTACAGTACATGGTATGTGATTGCGATACATCGTGAGATAGAGCTTTACGAGTTGAATATTATGTAATATAAATTAGCTTTATTAACATATTACACATGCTGTTATTCCGACACGCAGATTATGTTACTGGGATAATAAATTAATATTAACGAGTTATTTTGTGCGACTTTATATGTAACGTTATCCAAAAGGAAGATTACTACAGCACACGTGTAATATATTACAATAAATTAAGTGTGATATTGTGTGTAATGTAAGGAAGTCTTGACTCCAACTTCTTCTTCTCTTCTTATGAAGAAGGTAGGAGATATCAAGCAGCTCATATTTGCAGTCGTTAGGCTTTGTAATATCCAGTTTATTTTCCTCGGTACGTTTGCGTGTTGAGAGGCTTTTATCACGTATCTAATTATTATCATTGATTTAAAATTAAAACTGAATTCTTATACGTGTTACGTACGTAGTTTGCCAGAAGTAATGCCCTCATTTGGCAACGCATTGTTGATGATATCTTTCCTTTTTTATTTACATTAAAATGTAATAAATTCTAATATATGTATGTATTTCTTCTTCTTCCTCTATTCTAATATATATGGTAGTAAAGTAACCTGCCCATCTACTATTCTTTTCAAATCTACATAATTGTATTTATCAAGCAACTTCGGAAGAAGTATAAATTCCATATTCAAATATCTATGAAAACATGTGTTCCAGGTGTTTGTAGCTTTTATCTGTGTATATTCCACCTACTTCCGGAAAGGATTGTCATTTATTTGTTTTGTGCGTAATTGTTGAATCATTCTGTCGCTATGTTTCTATGGCCACTTAACGAGTGAATTAGTCCAAGGCGCCAGTTTGACTTTGTAATAGATAACCCTAGATATTTTATTTCGAACCTAAAAAAGAGCTGTGAGTAATCATTGTTTCATGTTCAGAGAATTGTAAAATTGTACAGTCATGAGCATAAATACATGATAATAGATGAATGGGTAATAATATAAGGTGTTTTTAAATAGTTGTTGCTTATCCTTCGTATGTTTGTAGTAAGTAAAATTAAAACATTTACATTTTGAAATCAAAACTTAGCTTAGTATAATTAATGTTCAAATTTTAATCACATGTCCATATTTGTCCATATAATATAAACGTCCATATAAACGTTTCCTGGCAGGGATTTAGTTGGCTTAAAAAATATTATTTTTTTGTAAACGTAAAGAAGTAGTTTTAAGTGTGTAGTGTTTATATTTCGGTAATCCTTGTTAACGGTCCTATCTCATTCACTTACAATCCTTTGTGCACGCTAATCTAATAAACGAATCATTCGATTTGAATGCTGTTTCCAGGATTGTACTGTGCTGGGCTTGACTTAACATTTCGTGTTTTTCTTTTATTTAAATCTTTTTTCATCAGTTAACAAATAAAAAATTTATGTTAATTATAACGTCGTAATTATTCACGAACTAACTATTAATTCCAATCAACTAGTAATTCCTATTATTAGTTATATTTTCACCACACAAATATACCAACTCAATTTATACACGTAATAACATCATAACACATCTACATAAACTAATACAATGGTAACATGGTGTAACATATGCGGGCAACTAATGACACCTTCCAACATAGATGTGAGCAAACGTTGTCATTGTTCATCAAAGTCATAATCGTCTGTTACGGATGGCAGTATAGTAACATTGCAATGTTGGTAATGACGATTCTTTTTTATTCTAGCCAATATTCTAAACCTGCAGCACTATGGGTGTTCCCTTTTCGTTACGTTCTTGACTAACTGTAAGACGGATAGCAATTATAAAGGTTAAGTTGGATTGATCAATTATCATATAAAATTTCGGCGGTGGAAGTTGTTTTAGTTTTAATAGATTTGATATTAGAATAAATATAAAAGAGAGTTAGTATAAAAGCTAAAGAACTTCAATAGAAAGAGCTTGAAGCTATCTCATACATTAACCAGCAGCAGTCACTACTCTCTAATGTTGGTTTGGTTTTAAAAGGTCGTCAGAATCCTTGACATATACTTAACAAAAAAGTAACAGTGTTTGCCAACGTACGTTGATAGTCAACAGATAGCCTAAATTGAAATAAAAAGTATATACAGGGGACTATGAAACGTAATTCACCCCTAAAGTAAAATGACGATGAAACGAAATTCACCCGAACAGTAAAATGACGAAGTACCCGGCACCACCTAGTATACCAAAATCTCAACTCAGTTACATGGTGCTTGGTCATGTATAAAATACAAAGATTCTGAGTACCGTCTACAATTAAAATGTTGAGTGACCACATTGAAAAAAGTTTAAAATGATTATACCAGTTAGTATGTTTATAAACGTACACATCGATATTACTATACAGCAGGATGTCTCTTTAATTCGTTTGTTTATTGCTGATTCAACTTGATCGAATCAACAGAACCCTGAAGCAGCCATGAATTTCATTACCCTTTTCGATATGCTCATGATTATATTTAGCGTAACTATTAGGGGCTGTGTCCAAATCCACAATACAAATTAAAGTAGCTTTAAATGTATCGTAATATATACTTCGACTTAACGGCCTCTATGATATTCGCATGGTGCTGTTAGATTAAGGACTGGCTTATTAATGTTGAAATGTTTAATTCTTGTTTGTACCTGTTCTTTGGCCTGTAGCTTCAGACATATGTTTAATAAAGTAAAAAGGACGTTATGGAGTAAGAAATATAATGTTATTTCTTTTATTTCTATTCTTTCTTTAACTTTCCTATAAAAATGTGCCTTCCTCTTTTGCGCCAGATGTCTTTAAAAAGTTGCAGTATAAAGAGGCAATCGGAATTCTTAATCGTTAGTATAAATCGTTCAAATTCCTCGTTTATCTAATTGATAATACATTGACTACTAAATAGATAGCCATGCACTTATTAGGTGCCGTTTGAAGAGTTATAGTGGCATATCGTAATATGTTCTTAGAAATATGCATCTGTCTCATAGTTCCGATATGCTTTTCTAGCGATCGATCTTACACGTGCAAATATTCGCTTTACTTCCTGCTACAACCTTGTACGACCGATTAATAACTTGAAGTTTTTAAAATACGTAATCAAAAATTGATAATATATTATTTTTTTCTTCCTTAACTAGACGATTAAAAAATAATAATTTATTAACTTCATTAATATTGTTAATTTAGTTAAGATATCTGTTTAATATTATCGGTGTTTAAATTCTATAAATTGATCGGGACTTAAACGGTTTCGTCAAACTAAACTAATTAAAAGTTGAATATTTGATCGTTATCTATAAGTCTGCAATTGAGCAGACATAATCATTTAATTATTAACATGTATACAGATGTAATTAATTAAAAAACATGTAATGTTAATATCAAAAATTACAAAGGTTAAATAAGGTTATTAATTGCATAATCTGAGCGGCAATGACCTAATCAGATCCCACGCAGCTACTCCATAACATATGGTATAATAATCAGCTTAATGAATACCAATTGTTTTTCTAATTGAGCTTTGAATGATAATGATTTTTAATAATTATTACCTTACACGTGTTTTTCATCATTTAACACGCAGCTGCGATTCATAGTGAGATTTCACTGCGCCACCAGGTACCCGTGGACTTAATTAGACGTTTGCAAAGAATAATTAGATCACTCATATTCATTTAATTATTTTGTACACACACCATTTAAATTACAACTAAGCAATAAACTTTATCTCATAAACACGAGGCTTAAGCAACCTTTAAGTTCATGAATAACGAATACTTATTGAAATGCTGATTGTACAAATAAAATCAAACTATAAAAAATATATTATAAAACGCCTTTATAATTAAACTTTGAGTTCTATATAATAGACTGTATAAATAAGTTTTGAAAAAAATTGCTAATTCAATACCCGGGCGTGTTACGCCCTTGACAAAATAAATTGTAGCACACGACCTACTGACAACGCAAATGATACTCCATGAGAATAATCGCAGCTTGATTGGGCAGTAAATTACGCTAGCCCATTGTGACACATGTTACGGCAACACATGAAAAAAATAAACAGCGCATCTCGTTTCATTTCGTGCTTTATTCCCGGCTCTAAAAGCCATTTTCGTTGAACTCTGCTTTTGTTTTTAGTAATTTGGAAAAGATATTAAACGGACATATTATGGTCCACCAAATAAAATTCAATAATATCGAAGTATCAAAAGATCGAAATATAATCTGACATATATGTATACGAAATCGAATAATTTAGTTATTTGCGTACTTTGCCAATTAACTTATATACATCGTATTAATATGCCTTACTGTATAACAGACCTTTATGCAACTTTATACGTTAATATGCAAGAGAAAAACCTAGAAAATTCATTCATTAGGTGACTCGTCAAATAATTGTTGGTCGTGGTTGATGATATTATTACAATTCTTATATAATAGTTTTTTTTTGCATAATGTTGTTTGTACGTTACACGCGCAATTCCCCTGCCCGTGTAGCTTCAACTAGTAATAACAGCTATTTATTACAATTTATTTGCGACACGAGAACGTGAGCCGTTTTAGGAATGTTGGTGTAACACAGCAAACAAAGAATGTAACATTTAACATAAACAATCAACCGAGGGGAAACACACATTTTACGCATCAGAAACAAAGTAAATATTCAAATAAGATGGTCTGTTCAACCATTATTTATTGAGACTACTGCGTTTGACACTTCAATAAAATATAAATTTAAAATCAGAAGGAAAATATAAACATTTACCTACTTATAAGAACAACACGATTTGATAAGCCAAACAAAAGCAAAAGCGATATCGCAAGTAGAATTAAGAAATATTTTAAAATAAAATTATACGGCTATTGTACATTATAACTTACAAATAAGGTTATGTATGTATTCGGCTTGTATAGGAAAATCAAATTTAAATGAGAATAGGCCTCAATGGACGCACATTCACGGGACATGATTGCGTGTAGTGGGAGAGGCTGCGAACTCTTCGTTACCAGATCGCCTATTCATCCGTACATGCAACAACAATAAATAATTGTCCCCGTAATTACTTTCAATTATGAAGTTATTGTCAAAACATTAAAATAGAATGTATCGCGTGCGAACTACCATTTTACCGCAGGAAAATGTATAAAAAGTTTTTTTTCTGTGTTTACTACGGCAGCCCTTTGTCCATCGTAATCACGTTTATCACGTGTACCGAGGCACATTGTGTTGCCTTTCAGATATAATGATTGTCGATGTACTGATTGCTTGCCAATCATCTCAAACTACACGTGTATAAAATGCACGACGTAATAATTATTTACTATGTCTTGTACATTTCAATTTATAACTGCCAAATAGCAAGACATCTTTGTCTATTTTATTAATAATACATGCAGGATAATGTGATAGAATATACACATCGTGGTCAAGAATCAAGGGAAATAATACATAATTGTGAGTAATGCTAATTTTATGCTATTTTTCCTTAGGCCCAAACGATTAATTCTCTAAGATATTTCCGATGTTTCAATGTATCCTAGGCGAGTATAAAAATAAATCTACTATTAATGTATATTGTATATGCTTTTATTTTCGAACATTGCCTCATTTAATTTCATTCTTTTGTTCGTTTGTAGATTCAATCGTTTTATCAAAATATTGTCGTGTAGTATGTGGTGTAGTAGTTAGTTGTATAACGTCGGTAGCAACGTCGGAGAGGTCGAGCGTTGTGGTGAGACCGTCCAGGTGAACAATGAGCAGAAGTGATCAGAGGACGGTGGCCGTGGCGCGCGTGTTGAAGGTCGTCGTGCGCTTCCTGCGTGCGTGACGAGCATGCGCCGTGCGACAACGTCCATTAATATGCCGCTAATAAATGACAATCCGCGTTACACCGATACACAGAAAATTAAAATGAGTCACCACGCTTTGTACAAAGTCGTCCTTTGTAAAACAACTTTTCAATCACCAGTTGCGCTGAAAGTACCCAAGTTACGGTACTTTCGAGGTGACCCGGTCACATCTTGTGTCAGCCGGGGATTTGGGGTTACGTATTATTGTTCGTCTCGCTCTATGCCTACTTAATCGTTTTTTCGCCGTGTTGTGAATATCTTCTTTTGTGATAAACGTAGCGGAAAGACACCTTTACAAGAAAATATAAAGATCATCTAAGTCATGAAGTTTTACACCCTCAACCGTTTTATTTTTTATTCTCAGAATTAAGTTCACAGTACGCTTGTAAATATGTACACGTACCTAACAGTTCTCTCGGTATTATCTTAAGATTCGTCGAAATCTTAAACAGAGATACGGTTCCCAGGAGCTCGACGTCGTGAATAGAGATGGTTTGTGTTGTTGACGTGAAAAATGTTGTTTTTGGTCACGTTTATCTTACGAGCCGACAAGGTGTAGAGTTGTGACTTGATTCGAGGAGATATAGTGACGCACTCTTCAAATCACAAAACAAAACGAGTCAGATAAGTAACAGTTAGGTATGCATACCGCGTGTTCAATCCCACCGCCATGGTAACTAGTATGATTGCGACAACGTCGTATAGCCATAGACTGCTCAAGCTACATTTTACATAATACATTTGTTTCTGTGCGTAACCGTATAATTTCTAAACAACTTGTACAATTAAAGCCATATTTACGAAATATATTTGTTTTTAATGAGACAATATAGAATAAGATATTGTAGAGAAATATTTATTTAATTGTCTATGTTTATAAAATATATTTATATGTGATGCTTCAATATTTAAATAGAGTATTTTATTTGGCTTAGGAATATTAGAAAATACTCGGATTTTATATTACATACTGGTGATAGTGACTATGTTACCAAGGAGTTCATTGTTTGAAACGGCTTGCGGCAGCGTAGGAAATTTTACGAGAGATGTCCGTACGATAGGACATGCGTCGAATTTTTATATCGAATTAATCGATCGGCAAGGAATGATGAAAACAAAGGATCAAGCAGGTTCCTCGCACTTTCTGGGGCCATTGTTCTCCGCTGTAGCATTTGCCAGGAGAATGACCCTCTATATAAGGGTGCCTTAATCATATCGGTATTGAAAATGACAGGAAATGCCTTCACTAATTTGTAAAGTTACAAGCAAACTACGTGTCGTGTGGCTACTAAGTGCAATGACCTACATTTTTAAATTGTAATTGGGTAGAATATGAAACTGTAGTTGTTGGGTACTTATTAACATTTTGATTTCGTGACCCGATCCAATGAAGTACGCACGATATTCGCCTGCAGTCTGTTGCGTATCCTAGTAACGAGTTCTGCATTTCAATACTTCTTTTGTATCCGTTTCCAGCACCTCGCCACGATTTTTCCACGGCAACTAAGCCCAAAAATTAGATATATGTGATCGTAAACACACTCAAAACATACTTAGTATCCCCATATTTTATAAGGAAACTACCTTCTACTGTTTAAGTCGTAAGTGCGATTCCTTAAATATGGCAGAATTTCCAAGTAACCAAATGACAATAGCTTAGACAAGTCAAAAACAAGTTGATTCCATGTCCTTGTATTTGATTAATCATATACGACAACTGGTCTTGTATGTTACGTCAATCGCTTCGTGGACATTCCGGACGCTTTTTTACCCGTCATGTAATGACTTTTAAATAAATAAGATTCAGAAAATCATCATTAGAACAATTAAAGAAAAGTATCAGGGAAAACCTTAATTAGCAAAACTTGTTTCTAAGCTGATTATGTTCGATGACTTGCAATCGTTAACCTTTGTACTTTGGTATCAGCAATTTTATTTCAACTTTGCCCCACTTGTTCACATGGACAAACTTTATGAATAAGTGAATCACTGTGAATCAAAATCGGTTTTAAATTCCTAATATTCGAAATCTCAAAATGTAAGCAAACTCTGAATCTATTTTATACCTAACGATGATGTGTAATGAAAAACTCTTTTAATCTAATGAATTATGTGAAGTTGAATTAAGTGAGATAATGAAGAGCTCACATCAATCCTAGCGATGGGCAGAGTTAAGCAACTGCGGGCACTATCGTTACTTGAATGGGTGACCCCTAGTGGTAAAAAATTCTTGAGCGTTTTCGTGCTTCGGAGGGCACGTTAAGCCGTCAGTCCTGGTCGTTATCGTAAATAGCAATCGTAAAACTATGTAGGAGGCCTTCGAGTGGCATTGGGTTGGTCACTAAATCCTCCACTAATCCAAACTGGAGTAGCTGGTGAAATATATTTTAGGCCTCCTTAATGATGAGGAGAGACCCGTGCTGTATAGTGCCCTTTAGTGGGCCGTTAATGGGTTGAAGGCAATTGAGGAAGTTAAACAATTAATTACAGGTAAGTTCGATATTTGGATGGGTAACCGCTAGTGAAAAACTAAAGAACACTTATGCGTTTCTCTTAGAAGGCCCCAGTCGATAACAAAAAAAATTAACCGATTAAAATAGTAGTATATTTAAAAAATTATGTACCTACATAATAAATATTACCCCTTTTTTAACTATTGGACTTAGTAACAATCATAAAATTATACATTCTTGTTTATATAATCAGAGTACGAAGTTCGTAACGGTAAAGAAGGAGTTAAGGTAAGTAATAATATTATTTATTTAATAATAATATTGAATATTATCCTTACGACACCCTGGGCTTACGAAATGGGACTGAGGTCTGTATTCTAGGCCGCCCAATATAGGCAAATTTAAAAATTAAATCAAATACATATTATTATTGGCTCAACATTTTTAGCGGGTTAGTGGAACGCGCTACCTTGACACCGCTAGCTTATCAGATTCGGTGATCATTTATAACAAATCAATATCAACATATAATAGCAAATTGAATGAAAATTATATCGATAATACATTCAATTATCAATTACAGAAGGTAAGTACAAACGTATATTTTCATATACATTTTGTACATATTTAAATGTAATAAATAAATGAAAAATATTAGTTCAATTATTCAGTGCTATTATATTTATGGTTTATTCTTCTCTACTTTTTCTTTTTTTTGGAATAATTAGTCTTGGCAGTTTATATGTTAAGTCGTGGTTGCTTATAATTGGAAAGGCACTTAATATGTTCCTAATTGTACTGTGTAGTGTGTGGTGTACCTTCCGTTGGGCAATCCTAAGTAAATAAATAAATAGGATAGTGGTAAATAATTATCAGCCAGGATAGTGGTTGAGCATTAACTTATATAGTGTTAAAATATATATTTAATTAGAATTTAATGATAAAAACTCATAGTAATAAAATAACAAAAACACGTCGCATCAAAATCATAACAGGAAATTATGGTTAATTTAAACAGAACCGGCGTTATTACAAAACGTGGACTAGCAAAGTACCGGTTTAAACTTCTATTAGATCAAGTAAAATAAACCTTGGCTTAAAGTATAGTATGAAAGGTAAACCTATACTTGATAATCGTGGTTTAGACCTTACTTTGTAATAAGGTGGTAGATGTTTTATAATCTTATTTATTGCAAATAGAACTATATTCTAAATAGAAGAAATATTACGTAGTCGGCTAAACATTTCTTCTGTTTAGCGAAACATCAATAAACTTACGTATATCTATCTGTTGGCAACCCGACAAATATTTATATATTTTTTTGTTTTTACAGGAAACAAGGTTTTATTTATTTAGTTTATAGGGTTTTATTTAAGGTGCTATGTTTATATGTCTAAGTTAAATATTGAAATATATACTTATTTGATTTAAACAAACCAAACTAAAAAACCACTTCCGGGTAACTTCGATATTATTGATCTAACCCTGATGACACGTCATATTGTATTGGCAACATAACGTATGTAGTAGAAACGTAATAGTGTATACATATAGACTATATACTAATAGTAACACACACAGCAGATTCTGACGTTACAAATCGCCACTTACCTCTTCATCGGCAAACGTAGGGTCAGCCATCTCCATGACCTCGGGCCCCACGGGGTACTCGTACTGCGGGCGCGGCAGCTGCAGGGGCGAGAAATTGGGGGGCTGGCTCTTCAGGCCCCAACCCATGTACAGACACTCCGATTTCCTGATACATATTCATATATTTACTGACCAACATGAAGGCGACGCAGTCATAACTTTGTACGGATAATTATTATTAAAGTGAAACAATTCTGTAAAACTCACGATCTCAGAATAAAATGTGTACAGGAGTTCAGTTAGCCGGTGTTAAAATTGCCCTCCATCCATTCTGCCCGGCGGGTATCCATCCCTTCGTTGTAAATATCCCTCCAGTACGAACGATGCGCTTTGTCTCGTCATTTATATACGTACTGCGAAGGAGTGGAATAAATTGTCTGCGTCGGTGTTCCCGTCTGATTATAATATTAATGTCTTCAAGTCAAAAGTGA
>DWJN01000276.1:0-26889 GCA_018248895.1 Carystus phorcus
TAATACGTTCACAGTTTTTCTGTGGTGTATTTAGTATCAGCATTGCACCCGTGCGAAGCCGGGACGGGTCGCTAGTACCTTATAATACATACATAGTTATGACGTATTAATGTTGTGCACGTCATAGAACAATTATCACTTAAATACTTTTTATATTTTTTTCATATTTACGTAAAACATTTGTATACTTTGTTAGTAACCTACGAGTATTTCTAATATCGAATAATAATTCGACTATTTCTCTGTCCATGTATTCAACATAAAAATTAAAACGCATCTGCGACATTGAAAAGTAGTCCTTAGTGCAGTGAAAACAAATCGTTTGTTTAAAACAGGCACACCCACTTCGCTTATGATTCATGAATTTTTAATTCCTTTTAAAGGATGTACGCCGCCTACGACTTCTCCTGTGTTCTTTCTAAAGTAGTAGTGAGTTATGAACCCATTGATTTCAGATACACCTAATTTGTTATTGAGATGTGTGATTCACTCAACTGACATACAAAATTCATATCGTGAGTACTCTTATCGTAGTCAAACGTGGATGGTCCACGATGAGTTATCTTCAAACTACAAATTATTTTCGACTACAGCCTTATACATGCTCATGAATATAATATTGTAAAGACAGATTTTATGTTGATACGTTTAAAATGTGTCATAAATAAAAATAAGTTTTTTCTGTATTACAGATCAAATAAATGTATTAAATTAAAACCTTAAACGAATTTCGTCTAAGAGATTAAGTAATTCAATTCGCGTTTATTGTGCAATAATGTTTACTGTGAATTTTGTAATTTGGCAACAGTTTTTGTAGATACGCTTCAAGGTTCACAACCTTTCTTTCCGGCTCTAAAAATTTTAAACCGTAATTGAATAAATTCAGTCTAGATAGATTAACTTAGCCATAGAGCGCTAGCGATTGTCGCTAATTCTTAGTTGAGTATTTTTTATCTGTAGCTTAATCAGTAGCTTTTTGTTCCCTAAAATTATATAGAAATACAATAATATAATTGAGAATATAATAATATTATTGAAGCAGTAAAAATTAACATTAAATCAACTTTTGATATTAATTAATTTTCCATTGTTGTCGTAAAATGATTATTTCTTTTGTCTTTAGCAATAGTTTATTATATGTCGTACTTATTCTTTGAAAATAATTCGCTACCGATAATTTTTACTACCTTATAATCATCAAATTAACAATACGGAAGGAAATTAAGTAGTTTCCTTCCAAAGCATACGAATATTAAGAAGTCATGATTAACAAAGTTAAGCTTATAACCATTGTACTACAAATATCGTTTCATTATGAAACAAATGTATACATATTTTACATAGGCGTGTTTATCAATAAGTAATTTATTGCTGTCAAAGCTTATTCTCAATTAAGGTCTTATCGTAACAACGCTAAAGGTTTAGTTCATATGTTCGTATGTATTATTAACTATTTGATCTCGGTAATTAGTGTTGATTGGTTTGATATCAACTACGTAACGAGTAATTGTCGTTGAACGTAGTCTAAACTGAACAGTACGGTTACAACACGATTGCACTTTAAGGTTGGTTTACGATGTGTTCGAAAAATGGTGCTCCTAATTTAAATTATCCCTAATAATGCGCGTTTACTTGATGCGTATTTTTCAAAAACCGAAATATTTCATTTGGCGTGTTTAACTTAATTTGATTTTTTTCATTGACAAAGTCATTATGTAGGTCAATATTTTGACCTATTCCCGTGGATGGTGGTCAAGACTGAACAGTCGATGACAGTCACAGTTCAATTCCACTTATCGTGGTCACGGTGGATCTATGTAAAGATGAAGATTAAATTGCAATTTTATTGCAGAGAATATGGGTGGATATTTCTCTGCCAACATTAACAAATTAAACCATCTAAATCACAGACAGCTTGCGTCTCCTTGAAAAGTCTCATTTAATTGTTAATGTGCACAATATTTACCTTTCATACAAATTTTCAAATACCAGGTCTAGAAGAAGTTTCATTTTGAAATAAGCAGTGCCTTTGTACATGTATTTACTATTATTTTAATTATGTATATAAACAAATGTTTAATTTAAGTTTGTCTATATAAAATAAATAAAATAGATAAATAAATAACACAAACACTCATAGCCCCGCACTAGGATGCCCCGTGTCGTGGGGTGGGTGCCATGGACAATATTAAAAGACATTTACACACACACCGAGACTGAAATTTCAACTCATCATTTATGTAAATTTCCGCCTCGCTGGGAATCGAACCCAGGACCCTTCGAACAGCGGTCCGGCGTGGTGACCATTACGCCACGCGATGAAAAAAATATATAGTTGTAATTTAAAAAGTATAAATACCGGATAATAGACAAGCTTAAAGTATATCCGATTATGAGAGGTAAACCACAGTAAAGTGGCGAAGAAACGTAATTAAGCTGTTCATTGAATACCACACAAAGGCCGCTTTGTTTATGTGAAGGACGCATTCGGTCGGAACACGCAAACGGACTACATATAAATATTTCCTTTAACATATATCATAAAATACCGCATTACCGTTCATTAAGTCACCTAACCGGAAACCGCGGAATATATTGTCCGGTCAACCAGATTAGTATTTTTTGGTCAAATAAAACTAGTATGCTTTGATTCATGCCACTTAATTAGCATTCGAAATGAACGTATCAAAATCATTTTTAGGTAGTTTCGATTTATTAATTAGCGCATTGTTGTAAAATTAATTAGGCTTCTCTCTCACAAAGCTCACACATTCAGATTTATGTATATCTACATATTCAGTAATGTCCTGTTGTCTATCTATTGATGGACTATGCAATGTTATAACTATGAGATGAGTTTTACTGTTTGTCGAAGTTGTTCTAAACCAGCGTTAATTATATTTATTGAGGCTTTGACGCAAATTTCTAAGCGGGATAGTTCATAAAGGTAATTACTCGTATCTCATACAAGCCCTCGGTCCGGCCGCGCGGGCCGCGAGCGTTGCTTGCAGCACAGAATGCACCGTTAACCAATTTCCAAGTTTAAACCACTTTAAACACTTCATAAACTTATTCTGAAACTCATATAACCATTGCCCAGTAGGGAGTTAGCTAGTTATTTAATTTTAAATGACTAACAATTTCTTGTTAATACACTGAGTAAGTAGCAATTATGTGTTAATGCATAAAGTAATTTCAATACTATTATTTCATTCCAAATGTTCAAAAATCTGCAAGCCGGCAATTGATATGAATAATGTATACATTTGATAATTCTTCAATGTAGTTATATGCTTAGAATAAACATCTAGGAAGCCCTTTATGTGTTTGAAGTGCAACAACATCCTGTTTTGGTAAATTAATATAATCATAGCGGCAATGTTTATCAATGCAGTACAGAGGGGAGAACGGGTCCATTACAGCTCCCCTTTATTAAACTACGCCGTTAACTCTAATATCAAAGCGACTTTGTGGACGATGGTCAAAGGAAGTTAATTGGAAAACACCTGGCCACGACAGCGCCGTTGGTTCGTTCGGTGCAAAAATCAAACCATCGACTCAAAGACTGACCTGACTTTTCACCGGTGGCTTTGTAACACGATTACGACTTGTCGAAAGTTAATTAAATAACGTTTTTCGGAATTAACCGTCGAGCTCGACATCAAAGTGGTTGGGCTCAAAGGCTCGCTGCAGGCTAGCCTCAGCCTCTGATCTCGGCCCGTGCTCCGGACAGGTGGTCTTCACCTCTTTGTCAAGAGTTTCGCTGAGTTTCCCTCTGCTCTCGTTTTGGCTTTTACTACTAAGTAGATCGTGTAAGTAGATCGTGTTCGAGTGAATAAGACGTGAAATAATAAATTAAAAGTCATTTTTTGTTTCTTGATAACTACTACGAATTGTAACTATGTATAGAGTGTCCCTATTTATTACCTATTATCCCTTTAGTCCCTATTTATTACTGATACTAGGCGATTTCACAGACATTTTTCTGCAATATATTACTAACTATTTTACCGAGCACTTTATAAATCATAAGAACAGCGCCACCTATCGGATTCATAACTATTCTATCCTGTATATATTCATGAAACTTCACTGAATTTAATTGTTTCGGAGATGAACTTACACTAGCATAATGATGTTTGAATTACATAAACATATTATTTAGAATAAAATCGAGATAAAAATTGTCTATTGAGTTAAATCAAGCGGTGTGCAAGATTTAATTAATATTGGTTCAGTATATCCAAAAAATATTTTGTACATCAATCATTTTCAAATAGTAACACTGAAACCAATTAAATGTCGTTTTAAAGATCTCAGACCACATCGATATACAAATAAAAACCCATTGCTTTCTACTGTCATATTGTGTTTTATTATAACATTAGCAGGCTGTACAATAGTTTCATAAAGTCGGCCACTTTGATTGATGACCGATAGTATCTGTTGTCAATCTAATTCTATTCCCGTCGGTGCGGCACGCGATCGCGAGACTGTTTGCAGTCTATTTCGTGAGTAGTATTCGAAAGTCGTACGTATCGCTTTCTTCGTTGAAGCGAATAAATTAGGGATACGCGATTGTTATGAGATCCGTACTATAAGTATGTTTCATTGGATGTAATTTATACGAATTGAAACTAAAACTTCTGCTTAACTTACATTTTTATCCATATACATAAGTAATAGACGAAAGATAGTGATTATGGTGGATAGTCATTAGTCGTAGTTATCGTCTAAATTGTGTAATAAAATATTATTTAAAGTAGTCTGATTTGAATCATAAACTTTTTAACAAACGTGGTTTTTTTCAGATATTATAGTACGAGGATTAGTACTTTAAGGTTTTTACAGGATTTCCCTTTAATTGCTGAAAAATAAAAATATGTTTTCACGTTAAAATTTGTAATGGATGTTGTATACAATAGCTTTGTTTTTCAAATGATAGGCGGCCTTCGTGAGAGCGAGTCGGGCGTCGAACCCGCTACCTGCTAGCGTTGCGTGCGGTTAACGGCTGTTCTCTCTATAATCGTTTCACACTAATTATCCGTTTCGAGCAGCTCTATAAATATAATATTTGGGGTATTACGTAAAGTTTATATCAACAAAACGCGTTCATAGTAGTGAATTCAGTCTAAACACAACACGTGTTTCGTGTCGTGTTGTAGAACCGTCACAATACAGAGCGGTTTTGTGCTAATATTACGAATTAGTGGAGGGAGTGCCTTACTAAAAGATTATCGAGTGTTGCCAGACGGCATCCGATATAGTGTAGCAATTGTTTTACTGCTTAGGTTAAAGCAAATAAGTCTAATGACTCCAAAAGGTCAACAACGACCTGAAAGCTGGTTATAAATAGCTAAATAAATGGGGCTCCTCGAAGAGTAAGTGTATTATAGAACATATGTATGTTTTATACAATTTAGGACTAAATTTTGAGTGTACGTGATCTTACCCCCACATACAGAGTTATCTATACATATTCATATAATATTTTCTTCTAATGACATTTTAGGATCATGCATGAATATTCGTAAACTAAATATCAGACAAGCATGGGCACTACCCTAAATTGAAAAACGTTGCAGATACTCTACGAGACTAATACTATAGAAAGTAGGTACTAATGTAAACCTTAGTCATCCTTAGCGTTTGACAATATTTCTAATTCCTAAAAAATCTAGCGCTGTAAATGCTAGTTTCTTTGGATCGTATCCTAAAACCACCTCGCGTGTTACTTAATACTAACGCCGTCGCAATTACGGACAAGGTGATCTAGTTTTAACAAAGTATGTCAAGAAATTAGTGTTTAATTTATGCATTGGGCGGGTCGTGTCTAGTTCAGCTACTGCACTAGACAGCGCACGACATTCATCAAGTACTCATGACGGATACGTTGCGATGTCACATCATTATCTTAATACTGTCACTGTAAAAATGACGACTGTATAAGAAGTATTAAAAATCATGTACATATATTTAATCTCTTTGGTTGGTATGACGTTGCTTGTCGAGCGAATTACAAAGGGGCCAATCGAGGTCTGGTAAGCGTCTCTAACTATTTGTGTGACAGATATATATATATATATGTCAATTTAATGTCTTACTGGGTTTCGTTGTCATTCGGCACAATGCAATCGTTTTACGTTACTGACTGACTAACTGACTTTATCAGTTGAAGATCAGTGAAGTAATTATGTCAATTCTCTATTGAATTTTAGACTCAATAGTTACGATCACAGATGCGTTTCCCTGCCTTTCTTTTCCTTTTGTTTCCTAACAAAATTAGTTAGAAAATATTGAAAAATAAATCCTTCAAATACTTTACTAAAATTGGTTTGGATATTTATTTTTTAGTATACTATTTTATACAATGTCCAATTTTAAATTTAACAATTTCTGAAACAGTTTTGTTTACATTGTAATACTATTAAATACAATGTTATCGTTGCTACTGATAAAAAGAATTGCATTCAGTATTCATTCGGACTCGGAGACATTTCACTGAACGGACTTAATTGTTATTTTGTATACAATAAATACTTCGTCTCGTGTTTTAAATATGCAAATTTCTTTACTTGTATTACATTAACGGGAAAGAAAAATTAAAACTCATTGACCGACTTCTGCCTAGCATCGATGTATAGGTAGATAGGAAATAAAAAAACAAATTTCAGAACTGAACTTATGTATAAAGGACGAACACTTTCTTTAAGTGCAGAAAAAATAATAAGCATCTTGAACATTCGTAAAATTTCGTCGAACTACAGCAGTTAAAAACTCTTCAATTCCATTAATGTATGACTTTCATTATGCGAGTAGTTTCAAGTATAAATTCAGCTCCAGTTTTATCATATAATAGAAATGAGTAAAGTGCACGTTTCTACGTTCAAAACTTTACAGCGTAATGTATAAAATGCTACTAAGAAATTGCAATAGTTAAGTATTATTACTAAGGTTTTTTATAGCTCCTCGGCTACACTATATACATAAATATCATTAGCAGTTGGCGTTGGTAATTAATTAGAACACAAGAACATAAAACAAATATGAACAGAGGAACTAATTAAACGAGTCCACATATAGCGGGCATTGACGAGGTCTAATTTTAAAATACTACCAGACGCGCTGCTGAAAATTTAAAAAGTTTGAACGACGTCGAGCCTCCGTTCTGTCGATTGCATTTTTATACAAGACAACCTCTTAGCTTATTAGAAAAGCCAGTTTTTTTTGAGCTTCTCGTTTTATCGTATATCTTACCTTTGTATGTCAACTGCATTAAAATACTTCTGAATATTATTTTTATGTAAATAGTCAACAAACGGGCCACCTGATGATAAGTGGTCACAGTCAAAAGGACATCGTGAAATCAAAAGCAACTATGCGCTGTCGCCAAAGAACAATGAAAAATATATTGATTCTCAGAATCCCATTCGAACACGACGAGTCGTTTGATTCCTCGTTCAAGTAATTATTAATACCAGCAGTAATATTAATGGTCGAAAAATAATTTTGATAATATTTTCGTTACGCAAAACCCTACCACCAAGTAAATCGGTCGGCTTTTATGCCCTCTTACGACACTGGTGTGCCGGCATAGGATTGGGGTCAGTATTTTAAGCTGCCCCAATACGGTCTAAATTCTTGCAATAGGCATTTAGACTCGTTTACTAAGCCGTCGAATTGTTTTTAGTGTTTGTTTATCTTATTTCAATTGCTTCATTTATAGACCGTGGGCTATAGATGCTTTCAGCGACTTTATTCCAATACAGTTGTATAGTAATGGCTCTATTGATATAATATCTTGATTGCGCATTTTTGTTACTACGAGTAGAAAGTCTAAAGCTGAAGTCTCAGGGAAGCCAGTTATTAGATATAAGAGGGATTTCTCTGTGGACGCGCGTGTTTTCGAAACGACTTTGCCCCAGTTAATTAGTTAAATGGATACGTCGCTTTCCAGTTGCCTCCATTCTGTAGCTGTTACGGCCACAATAAACCTCATTTTCTTCGTCCGTAATGCCAGAACTGCGAGTGCTATTCAAATCCTCTAAATTGAAACGAAGCTTTCTGCAGTTTAATTTCGAATTGACCAAATCCAGGGCAGCGGTGATGCACTTGCACCGGCACATTTCCCACAGCCGTGCGCTGGATGTGCTCGACAAAGGACATCCGGCCACAATGGCTCCATTAAAATAATGCAAGTAAATGAGGATTTGCGGAGGCGAGTCTGCCGAATCCGCTCGCGCTCGGTTCCGCTCACAATGCTCAGAAGGCCTGCGACGACGCTTAAAACACTATACAGGAACATGTTTCATTAGCTAAGTGGGAGGCTTTTGGTGGTTGAATCTGTGTAATGCAGCTAGCTACGAGAGACGAAGCGTCGCTTTTACTTAAACGCCGTAATTAAAATGTCCCCTCCCCCTTAGGGCGCAGTTTTAAACTCGCTCCAACTAGTTTCGAGTGGCCAATTTAGTTTTAGTGTTCCGTGTTTAAGATACAAATTTACGAATTATGTTTCAGCTTTTATTCAGCGTTATTCGCTATTGGATACATCTGGTATAAATACTTGTATAAATGTTTTAGTGAATATAATTCAACTTGTATTTTGAAGTAGCACTTAATATAATTGTATAATAAACTACAAAAATTATATTATAATAGATGCAATAGAATGCTTTCAAAATTCCATTTTATTTACCCTCTCACCCACGTATCTCGTATCTATGGATAAAGCAGCACTTAAGCCCAATGTACGGCGGTTCCATCAATTACTTTTTTGTAAAGGCTCCACATAACTGCACGGACGAAGATTGTAATAACTATATTGGTTTCTGACAAGCAAAATTGATCGACAATGACGATATTGATCGCGATTGACTCGTACGTGCGGACTCCATGCTGAATTATTTATATTGTAATTAATTAAAGAATGAGAACCCTAATGTCTATTCACAATGATACAATCTTGTTTTTATCTTATCTTCTGTTACATAATTAGATCAGAAATATATCGTGTCTCGATTTTATTTGAACGTATTTTAATTAAATTGCAATTAAATGAATGAATGAATGAATTGAATATAACACATTCTATAATTTTTACTTTTTACTTTGTTTGTGTAGTTATTGTACAAAGGTAACATCAGAAACTGAAGATTGATTTTTATAATTGTATATTCTTAGATTGTTTTATAAGAAATTTATTATTATGGTGCTTGATATATCTCGGTATTTTAGTTCTAGTTTTGGTACACATATCGAACTAACACTCTTAATGTTACACACACAAGTGAGACCAATAACAAATTAACACCAATATGTTTTAAAAGATCTCCAAGGGTCCTGCTTGGCAACAAGCTCCACACAGTTAGCAGTTCGTTGTATCTTATTATGAAGATAATTGGCAATTTAGTATATTATCGATTATTAAGATCGTTGATGAATTTAATCGCTATTGATCAATTGCGTGTCGGCGGCTGTACGTTGAGTTAATTTGATTGAAACCGAGTGGGGTAATTAATTAGAGATTGAGCGCTCTCGTCAACGCGCCCCTGTCGATGTTTACAGTGGCTTGTGCATAAGTTAAATGACGTATTCCTTTTAAATTGACAACAGTACAAACATTAAAATCAATTCAAGATTGGATCTGGTCCGAACATTGGTTTATCCCCGTACTCGAAAGCGTTAGAAATAAGTGAGAATTAATAATGGAAAATAAAAGACGTGAACAAAAAATTTACCTGAAGTACGAAAAGGTTATTTGAAAATAAACCTGTTATATCTACTTGTTTAAATTATGAATAGAATATGTACAATATGTCTTATTAAGCTTAAGTATTGTTGTGAATTTTTTTAAGATATTTTGAAAAATTTGATTTCATTATATCTCTTCCTCACTTGACATAAAGTTTAAATTATCCATATGCCAATATCAATTATACATAGATGCAATAAGTACGTATCAAATCTACGTACGACTGTCCCCACAAGCGGTAGCTCGCACAACACTAATAGCATCTAATCCTGTTTAAATAATATTATTCAAGTTACTGGGATAGTGTTGTGTAAATGTTAAATGGTATAAGTTTCATGTAAATTTAAAAGGAGATGTATATATATTCTTACTAAACTCAATTCTCAAGTCTCCCTAACATTACTATCCCAAGACGGCATTATGAGTATTTGATTGATTTAGTTGAGAGCATCGCGACACAAGGTTAATAGCATTTAATCCCGCTAAAACGCTAGGCGATCCCTCATAATGAATATTTATCCTCGACAGTCGACGCATACTTTTATGACGAATACATATTTTAGTAGCCGGCGTAATTCCGCTGATTACTTTCTTTAATTTTTGTGAAAACTGGATAGCGTTCCATTGCCGTCTATGTGGATAGCGAAGTGTATTAAAGCTCGGATGGGCAAACAACTAAATTAAATGTTGAGTTGTATCTATATTTTTACGATGACGATACTAAAATTAATGCCGTGATGTGTATCTCAATCAAATACATTAGACGATTACATCGCGGTACGTTTCTATCGGACCAAATATTGGATGTGACACGAGTATACATACGAGTACTTGAAATATTTTATCAAAAATCGAATGAAAGTTTTATTAAATATTTACTAAATTCCCTTGCGCTATTAATAAATTTTATTGCCAGCTGTATTAAAAAATAACTTTAACCTAGTTGTTAGCTAAAAGAATATGTTTATTACTTCTATAGTACAATATTTCATTAAAATATTGATAGCAGGTACAAACGATGGACATTTCTGAATGCAGTCCGTTTAAAAAGAGCCTAAATCATCATTCGAAATCTTCAAATCTTTTTACGAATGTCTGAAGAGCTTCTATGGATTCCATTCTACATCCCCGAAAAATCTCCTAAAGTCACTACATTTTTCATGACTTACCCATTACAACTTAAAGGATAAGCTATAAATTGAAAATAAATAATATAATAGTATCCTAGTACACTCCGTTCACATCTTTCAAATATCATTAACGATTCTATTACAATCATCATTAAAAGCAACAGCGGCAAAACAATCACTCACTGGAGATTTTATATTGAAATGATGTAAGCGCGCGATACACTGTCATATCAATCGCATTCCGATTTTTATTCAGCATATTGTACATCGCAATAAGCAGATGTCGCCCGTGTATTTAATGTGCCTCGTCCATTAGTCATATGAAACATGTGCCAATACAAATGATATGGAGGTTTATGAATGACGGGGGCAGGGGAGGTGCGGGCGTGCCCTGAGGAAGGGAACACTAATGGATTACATTCGCGCGAGTGAATTAGGATATTGTCGTGCGATATGTTCCGGTGCACTCCGTACCGTTACATCAATATATACGACTTGTAATCAATTCAGCGCAGATTAAAATTTAATTTTATATATGGCAATCGCAGGGTTCCGGTTTGGTATTTGGTCGGGAGACGAGAGTAAAGCGTTCCGTTTTTAAATTTATAGCAGCCATATTGTTTTGTGTGGATCTAGGCTTTTAGTCTTATATTAAAAATACCTACAAACAGTAGCATAGTATATTTTTATGTGGTAATTTGTACAAAAAAAATGGTAAGGAATAATTACATGATTAAAATTAAAAGAAACAAAAAACCGCAGCTCCAGACTAACAAACATCTGTATAATATTAATCTCCAATAATATTAACATATACTTTAGATTAGTGGCTCTTTTTTGGAGCCATGGCATAGTCTTACTTTCATTATGTGTTTGTAAAAACAAACAAAACCTAATAAATCTCAACTTCGATTAAAGCAATTCGAATTTGATTTGTATTGATGCTGTATTTTTCATGTTTACAACATAATAAAAATAAAATTAATTGATATGATCATTCAATACGATAATAATTTATGTAGAAAACTAAAGAAATTCAATAACATAAACCTCACATCCGTGACACATAATCCGCAATAACTTCCATAAATGTTTTACAATCACTTAAGAGTAAGTACGCGGTATAAACGTAAGTACCCGGTGGTATCCACATGCGTAATTAATTCATTGACCTAATCAACCTGAGTCCCAGACTCTTAATTGAAAATTCTTTGGAGTGATAAAGGTGCTGTTTCAGTGCCGGCGGACGGCGACAATAATAAACAAAACAGGAAGGTAATCTCAATTATTAAACCGAATCTACAACGAAATTTAATATTTTTCAAGATTTGTTGTTCTTTTTTATGATAAGTCTTTAAATGTGTCGATAATTTATCCAACTCCAAAACAATGTGATCGGTAATATTTTAATAACTACATATTTTTTAGATTGGTTAATAAAAAATCTGGGAAAATCAAAAAAATATACCATGTTTTTGTTTTCAAAAATATTTCAACGATGTGTCGTTAAATTATTAAAAAGGTTTATTTATATTTTGTCGTAAAAATGTCTATACATAAAAGCGTAATTATATGAAATAAGTGAAATTTAAAACAGAGTAGGAAACTTGTTTATAGAAATCAATATTAAATCGGCTTGATACTATAAAGAAATAATATTTGAAGTGTGTAATAGTTTATCGTCGTCGGTGTGAGACAGTATAACTTGAAATCACAATGGCATCCAACAACTTATGAATATAATCTGCAATTAAATGTAATCGAATATACATATTAACCGGTTATATTGGGTCGTCAAAGTGAGCTTTCACTTTTGACCGAGCTTTCGAGTTCCAGCAATCGATTCTTAAATGACTTATTGTTGCCAAGCGACGAGACGTTACAACATCAATTGTATTAATATTGAAAACAATTATATCATAATAAAGATACAATATTTATCTAATGTAGCTAATGCATATTGAAAAAATCAAATGTAAATAGACGTCTGCTTATAAAACACATTCGTTTTAATTCTGTTTATATAGCTGTTGGATATATACATATAAGGGTAGATCTAGTCCATAGGATGAACAAAAAATCAATACTTTCGACTGCAACTCATTAACCGTGTGTCCGTTTGATGTAATTTTGGTACCAAAATCTTTTTCATAGAATACTGAACAAAGTTACTAAAGAGATCACTACCCTCCTACCATTTCAAAGTCCATAAAGGACACATAAACAAACATTGGTATATATGTAGATATGGCTGAACTGTAATGAATTCGTTCAAAATTCACACGATCGCACCAATCATGAGTATTAGGTGTGTACAAAGATATATTACAGATGTATAAATTCAATCGAAAAAGCAAACCCAGCAACAATCAGCATCCGTTCCCCAC
Source organism: Carystus phorcus (assembly GCA_018248895.1). Lineage (NCBI taxonomy): Eukaryota > Metazoa > Arthropoda > Insecta > Lepidoptera > Hesperiidae > Carystus > Carystus phorcus. The sequence continues at coordinate 13,269 of DWJN01000276.1, forward strand.
GCGTGGTGGTTGTTACCAACCATCTCGGTAATGAGGTCCGGAGCGGGAACGGTCCGTGAGTTACGAGCGGCGCTCGTAAACGTCACATTAATTAGCATGCCCGCTAATGAGGAGTTATGGCGCTCTAATGAGAAGAGTTGTAAGCGACGTATTTATTAACGGGTGCAACATTATCGGCGCGGTCCACACGGTAGACCGGTGCGTGCGACAGTCACGACACGACCGCGACACAGAACCACTGTACTACCGCTGTCTTAGACTAAACTTTACTAATTATGGTTGATTTTGTTTTAAAAAATCTTTAAACACCCAGAACATTTTCCCAGAAAATCGATTCTACGAAAAACGAAAAAAGATTTTTCTATTTTATAACGCGAAATGCCTAGGATGTTATTAGGCAACACTTCGAAATAAGTCAACTTTTCCGAAAGACCGGGAATGCTAAATTTCCTAAAGAATAAAAATTCTTCGCTAAAACAAAATACTGCGAAGTTAGCAATCATAATAGCTATTAAATGTGATTCTATTGCCGATTTGGATATAACTTACTTTGAATTTGACACTTTTAGATCGCTGGATCATTGAACTGAATACTGGTGAAAAACAAGGATATACATATGTATGTAGCAAGATTATCATCTGTCAGTTCCTAGTATCGTAAAAAAATACGATAAAATGTTTTTAGGAATATGATTTGTGTTGGTACGCTCGTAACGGCTTCACATAAAAAACTCAAAACACAAACACCTGTATTGCAAGATGCCATTTGAGTAAGTCGCAAAAACGCACAATTCAGAAACGAGCAATATGTGCAAGGTGCGATATTTGCGCGGACTATATCGGATTGCGACTCGAGGACGCGTCGACACGATAGATTTATACGCGGCCATCCATCTGCGCTGTACCGGCGTGTCTTCGCCTGCTTAAGACTACAATGCTTTTCGATTAAGTGGACATTACCTTTAAATTGCATTTACGATTCGTTCGTTATATCGATAATTCATTAAACAGTTATACAACCATAAGTACGGATCTCTTTACTTATACGGGGGCTTGTTATGTATTTTCCCACGCTGTTTCGGTGTGATTTTCTGATAATGTTTACTGACTAACATAAGCCTTCGTTGATCTAAGGCCGTCTGATGCCTTACCGACAAACTACAACGACTGTTATGTAATAGTCGTAGCGGTAACAAATTGTTTCAATGCTTATCGGGAGTTCTATGGAATAAAATAAGATGCTTACAAAAATTATCTTACAACAAATGATTTTTTTGTAAAAACTTAAGAATATTCATTGATACGTATTATGAATGCCGCGTCATTTGTGATTAGCCAAATTTGAACCACTCTCAAATTTCGATTAAAGACGCTATTGCAAGAAATTTTACAACTATTATAATGAACAAATTTAAAGTACTTAAATTAAAAAGCAAATTTTCACTCTGACATGTGTGGAATTGATGTAGAAATATATTTCTTAAGTTATATACCACTTTTCGAAGTACGTTTAGCAAAACAGACAGCGATGTAACAATTTTGAAAAGATATCGCGCGAGCAAGCTTTTATTTTCCGATGGGCAACCCGTTTACTTCGGATAAGTGTGATTCGCTGTAGCAAAGAACAAAGCGCGTATTACGGGGAGGAGGGAGCGTAAAAAGACGTTAATAATATTCGTCAAAGCACTCCGGTTACATTAAATCAATTTGCCCTTTCCGCGCGGTAAGTAGCGAACGGTGTAATTGATAAGTTGAAACCCTTGTAGCGTGCTGGAGTTGGGCTGCCGGCTCCGCCCGCTGCCAGAGCCACATCATGTGGTATCGTATCTCCCGCGCAAATTGCGATTTATATTCTGTTCTCATGTTCTATGATATTTTTTATCTGTCTCCTAAATTACATGTGTCTATTTAATACTACTCTGTGTTCATCTAAATAGCTTTTAACATTACTATTGATTTGATTAAATCGGACGTTGGTATGATTGTCATAATGATAATTGATAATAATATAAAATGAGGTTGTTTAGTTGCCCTGCATGAAATTATACATTATTTAATAACGTAGATTCTTGTTAGACTTATAACTAATAAATGGTGGTTAATGAGTGAAAAATTGTTTTTAATATTTTAATTAATATGTATATTCATTTTGAATTTAACTAATATATAAATGGATGGAATATGTAGCACGTTAATATTCTTTGGAGCAATAGTTGATTTTTAACTTATCAATTATTACAGCTATTTAAACCCAATCTGGATTAGGCAATAAATATGATAAATATAACAATTTTTATATCTTAATGAGCAATTTATAAAATGTATTACGTCCACTTTGAATATATTTTTTAATTATTTACATTATTTAATTATGCCGTTGGGTTGTCAAACGGGTGTATTGTTTGGGGCAATTTAACTTTTTATTAGCTATCACGATATCTAATTATCTACCGGTAGATGGTGCTGATAGCTTCATTTGCATAAATATAGAATAACGTTAGCATATATTTTCAATATTTACTAAATATATTGACATTATAATAAAGTAATGGTCCTGGTTGTATCATTAATTTGCAAAAGCATTTAACTTATATAGGTGACAATATTTTATAAAATGAGAGATGAATAACGGATTCTGTATTATACACATAATATCATTCATATTGCAAATGAACCGTTTTAATAGTCAGAATGTGAAATAAATTACATTCTTTAAAATACTAAACAACGAGTTTTTCTAGAAATATAAAATAAAAAGATGAGTTTAGTAGAATTTTGCAACTATTTATATTCTGTGACCATTAAACCAGTTATTTGATAGTATAATATTTTATTTTCTGTTCCTTATAAGAATAGTCGATACAGTTACTACATCGTTATATTTTCATCTGGACTTAATAAATGTTTTATATTTTTTATTTGTCATGTTTGATTAAAATAAAAAATATAACAGAACAAATGGCGAGTTAATATACAATTTCCTTAAAATTTCCACGAAATAATATTTTGTTTCTCAGTTTGATCATGATCTCGATTAAGAGCATTATTAATTTCAACTGTATATTTAATCCATATCTTTTAATTTACATCCAGGACCAAATAACTATGATATGTATTAGAAGTTGTCTTAGTTCTTAGAATTAAAATAATAATATCATAATAGTATAGTAACATTCCTTACTGAAGCCATAGTGAAGCTAAAGAAATCAAATAAACGATTGACTAGCTGAATTAACTAATGTCTAAACTATTATTTTTGTTGCAGTATCATTTATTTTTTTTGTATGTGTACTGATATTTTAACTTACAACTTTAAACATTACGTATAGTGCATTTTTGTAACAAATATGAGAGGTCACAAAATGAATAAGCAACAGAAAATTAATTGGATATAATTTAATGTTTATTCTTCAAGTAATGGTAGGCATAGCAATGTAATATTGTAAACGTGAAACGGGCATATCACGGCAACTCCATCAGGGATCAACGTAATTAAAGCTTAGGGCAAAACTTGCACGTGAAGATCGTAATCGGAGCCATTAATTTAAATCAAATTAACACTTCAACTTTAAGCCGAGGTCATTAATGCCATTACAGCGAAACAATATGGAGTCGTGACCGCGTGGCGGATATCTAAATAATAAATAAATAGCGCGCGGCTATCAGACCATCGCATCTCGAGTTAATGTTCGACGCCACAGTTTTATAATTAACAATAAATTCGGCGTGTTTTTTGTCCAGTACGAGGGCTCGGTGCAACGTCGATATTTTTCCTATTACAATCGATATTGATCTTAATGACACATACTCGATAATACACCGCACGGGTGGTCTATAATCGCAGGGCTAAAATTGGTTTGGGTTATTATTTTCTGTGTTTTTTTATTGCTTTTCATTATAATATGTAATTAAAAATGTTATAAAAAACTTTACCTGAATAAAAATGCTTCCGTTGAAAATGTGTATAGTCCGTCGATATTTCGACCCAATTGAATCGATCTTAGTCACGGCTAAACTAGTCTTGATTTGTACATGTGAGTACACCCTACTTGTACCGTAATGAAATAAGTATCTTAAATGAGATATTACACATATGACCTAAGATGTTTTATACATTTATTCGTATATTATTTTAATCAGCAGCAAACTTTAATATATCATAGAGCTTTCACCGATCTTTCTCAACGAAATAAGACCCATCGAAGGTGAGCCACTCCAAAATAATTAGCTTATTCCTTACCTCGGGCGCTTCACGGCTAGACCCTTCAAAATTTCTTGATTCTGTTCAGAAACACCAAAAATATTACCGGCTCCCCACTCGAGCTCGGCTCCGTTATCTCGTTATCCTAATGAAGTCTACGCTAATGACGAGTAGGTAAATAATAGGGCGGCTAATGGCGGCTTTATCATTCTGGAGTACGCTCCAGGTAAGGGCCAATTAGGGGCCGACATCGGCCCATATTGTTCGGCGCAGCTCGCTTCGATTACGATTATTTTCGAACGACTCTCTGCACTGATAAATTGGACAAACTATGGCGAAATGACGTCCGCGGTTTTGCAGCGCCTATTAAACGTCTGTTTGAATGTGGTGTGCTCGCTACGTACTACCGCAGGTATTGCGTTATAATACAATGTGTAACCAATATCTACTGAAATAGCGAACTTCTCTTTATCGTATATTAATCTCGCTTAAAAATCACTTCATTTTCGTCTACTCTGTAACGATGTAAATATTCATGTATAGTGTATCTTTGATTATATTTAGGGAAACTTGCATCCAAACCATTAATGGCATACTACAGTGCACGAGTCTCCTCATCACTGAGGAGGTATAGAACATACTCCACCACGCTGCTCCAGTGCGGATTGGTGGAGGGGTTAGTGGCCAACGCAAGTGACATGGTTTGACGATTGTTATTAACGATACCAACGTGCCCTCCGAAGCACAGAAACGCTTAAGAAATTTTTGCTACTAGAGGTCACCTATCCAGGTCCCGACTCTTAACTCGTCGATTGCCTAGGATCGACGCGTGCCGCCGGGTTATGAGCGCTTTAATTAGAAAAACATAGGAAAATGTTTATTTGTACATTCTTTAATTGGTCTATTAACTAATTACAGATAATTAAAAGTAACAATATCCCTGCGTAATTACCCCTGCAATGATTAGTGAAAAGGCTGACACAGGAAATAGTGAATGGAAATTATCAAATGAAAATAGGCAATAACAATTGGCAACACTCTCGTGTGTGAGCTTTCCATTGAACATTCGAAGAGGATAAAATAAAGGCCACAATAGCTCTTTATAAACGGCCTGCGTTCGAACAATGCTATCGGATCCCACAATCACTTGTGGGTGGGCTAATTATTACATCAAGCTCGCATTACTGAGGGGTGAAATGGTGCGACACGGGACGACAACGGTCCGACAATATTGAGTTTAAATATGCCGTACAATTCGAAATGGCTATTGAAAATTAATATTTTACAACTCTACCTCATACAGTAGTTGATAAGCTGTAATATGCTTTTGCACAATTCGATTCGCAATACAATGACAGCATTTAGTTATTGTATTTTCCTATCAATGTTTTATATAATACTATTAGACCTGGCGAACTTCGTATCACATTGGACATTTATGCCGTTTTTGTAACATTTCTTATTACTACTTAACCCTTATTGATTGTAGCGCTATGTTATATATATAGCCTATAAATAGCCTTCCTCGGTAAATGGACTATCCAACACAAAGGTTTTTTTGTAGATCCCGAGATCAGTGCCTTCATATAATCAAACAAACAAAGTCTTCAGCTTTATAATATTAGTACCTATAAATAATATTGATATTAAATTCAAAAATCTATCTCGATCTGTGACAATTACACTAGGTCCACTATTAGATTTGATGAGATATTGAGGTAGGTTTTCATTGAATGATATAATACGTGGTATTGTGAAAAGTAATAAGAACTTACTATTGAAATGTAAGGTATACATATTTAAAATAATTGTACACATAACCAAAATATTGATTTTCTTTGTATCTTATCTTAGCTGAACTACTTATATTAGTTGTGAAGTTATATACAGCAGAGTAATTAAGAAAATGTAGCTTTTTTTAAATAAAAATCTAATTTGTATCAAGATTACACGCATTACAGATTAATGAAGATTGATCTACAGTTGAGACACATGGCATGTACAAAATTAGAGAAATTGTCATCAGAAAATAACATCGTAAACACCTCAATTATTTTTCTGATGCATAATCAGTTGTTTACTTACTTATTCTTTGGAGCTGAATACCAATCAAGTTACAAAGAAAACTATTTTATCCTATTGTTAAGTACCTACCTGGATAACAAGAGAAGATAAGTTTAACTAGGAAGCAACCCCAGTCAGGGAATCAAAGAGTGAGCTCTCGATACAACGAGCCAATTGCTCTGCTAACGACGCTCTTCAGGCCTGGAGAGAACTGCTTTAGTTATTTATACTGCGTCACGTATCGGATTTATTAACAAGCAATGACCGACCATCCAGCATCAGTTTATACGAGTATTTTTCTCTCATTTTCACCAACTATCGTTTTCATGTCGTAAATATAATTAGTAAGATTTATTAAAGCGTCGTAGATCATTGTATAATGTAGGTGGTCCAGTAATTTTATATTAGGATATCATTGCTATGATAAAAAACAATACTTTTGTGACAAAGGTCGCGAACTTTCAGGCAACCGAAACTCCGTAATAGCGTCGAGAACAATTAATAATACGATTTTGGATCTTATGTCTCGTGCATAAGGATCCTGGTGTATGCGAAATATTTGACAACACACATATTTAATAAAGAATTTCGCAAAATTTATGATTTATAATGGAAGATTTAGAATTGTTATTTTATTTCCATTTAACAAAGATTGTAATACTATGGCAACAACTTATCTTTCAACACCATCGCGTGTTTTAGAAACGATGATCTCTCACATACAGTATTTTATATTAGTTATAGTCTGTAAAAAACTTGATCAAACAATATAATACAATACAGATATTTTAAGTGTTAATTAATGCTGGAGATGTATAACGACATTCGATAAAAATTTAACAAGCAGCCTACTTGACGTAATTAACGGTAAAAAGTTACGAGCCATATCTCTGATGTTATACTGGGCTGCTGTGAAGAAAAAAGAACTAGCGGATACATATTTTATATCGAGAAGCGTAGTAGAAGCTGGAGCGTCTTCAATCCCTTGGCCGTAGTGAAACTTCCCGCCGATGTTTTTTATTGCGCGGAATTTAAATGCATTTTTGATGTTACGAGATGACACGCGGCGGACGTCGCACTCCCGCCCCCCCTCGCTCGCCGCCTATAATTTTCAAAGTTGGAACTTCAGTGCGGTATTAAGGCCTGATTGCTTGAAGAAACTTGAGACATTTTGGCGTATTCTTTGGACTCCCTGTAGAATGTAGCGTACCGTACGCCTTTATTACCTACTAACAGTGATTCGAATTAATTCAACTTTCCCCGCGCACCGTTTTACAATTAGATTTTATTAATTCAAAGAATATTTTCATGTCGTATGTTCTTATCAATAGAACTTTTTCTAATTAATGTTTCACTGTGGCATCCCTTACCAAAAACAAAGCTCAAATTCTCGCAATAGATACAATTTCTAATGCAATTTAAATTAACAATACACGCTACACAATTAGCAACTAACCAGTCGTATAATTTATGGAGTAGTTTCAATCCATTCGCAGAGAGGGTAAGCGTGTATGGGATATATGACGTGTTCAATTAAGTAGTTCGGACCGCATCGGGCGGAACACGACAATACGTTTAGCGGCAATAGCGGCCGCGGGCAGGTGTGGTCGCGCCCCATTCAAATCGAAGCTCAGTCGAAGGATGAGCGGGGATTTAAACCGATGCTGCGCTGGTATTAGTGAGATTTTTAAACCAATAAACTAGTTCTACGATTCTTTCTTGGACGTCAACACGTCCCTGTCTTCAGTATTTCGTTTTTTGAAAAGTTTATCAACAAAAATAAAACCTTACTGTGTCAATTCCCATTACAGCGGTTTGATGACTGATTAATCATTAAAATAATTTCTAAAAATGGTGACTTGAATATTATTGTTTATTTATTAAATATGGGATAATAAATAAATTAGGTCTACGTATGGTGTTATTTACAAAATTGAATAGAATTAAAAATGTCTAAATGCGAGCTAGCACGGGCTCGCCCCGATATCAGTTGCGATAGTTTTACTCAACTCTGAGAGGTTTGCCGTGTTCCTGGCGATACTTCTTGGACTTTTTGAATAACTCTTTAACTCAAGTTATATTAACAGATACTTCTAATTTATTATGCATATAAAAGGTATAATATATGAAAGCTACAATGAATAATATGTATAGACTTTGTACGTGGAAAGGTTTAGTTTAGTAAGTTTTACAAGAAAATCGGACGGAAACAATGAAGTTATGGAACTAAGTTTAACTAACAAAAATGAGTAATTATATATTACGCAGATATAAAATAACTGCATTGTTTCAAATTTTTACAATTCTCCTCGGTGCAATTAAAATGAAATTTAGGTAAATTAATAAAAACGGTTCCCCACTAATTAATACGATGGGCGTGCGACGCTCGGACGCGCTCCCTACTTGTTACACGCGTGGCTAGTTCATATCGCCAGCATTTGATCCAACATTGGCAATGTATTGGATCCCATTATATCGAGTGTATACGACAGATAGGGCCATTGCGGGTCGGCGAGAAATTGACATTCTGGAGCTAATATTCAAAAGGGTCAACGTTATCCTTATTGTTGTATTAATACAACAACGGGTGAAAACTAGAATACGCTATTCAAAAACGAATTCCAGTTAAAACTGGTTTTTACCAGATAAAGATAAATATTTGAGGCTGAAGGTTCATCGCTGGCTCTGACATGAACTTAGATAGAAAAATGTGCGCGCCAATTATTTTTTCAATTTCTAATGCAGTAGGATCAGCCCACATAAACTTTACATCAGAATTATTCGTTTCAATGCATGTTTGTATCTGCGTAGAATCTTATGACTTGACCACTTAGGGACCAATATCATCACACATCAAGCTGATATTATGTGCAACAAGGCCTCTATCAAATTTCCCCTTCAATAAAAGTATAGTTATATTTTACTTTTCGCTTTTTTAAACCAATGTTTTACAAATTATACGCTTACTAATCGACATCTCATTCGTAAGTGAACGCTCTCATTTTTTTTAAACAGTATCTAACAAGACCCGTTATTATAGCAGTAATATATGGGGACTCTATGATAACACAACTCTTATTACTACTTTGGATGAACACAAACCTTACCAATATAAGAACTGCAGTGTCCAGTAGTGACCGATATTAAATACGCCTATAAACTAGCTCTAAGTGTATGCAGATTAGAACTTGTTAAACATATGCTTTTCTTAGTAGTGTAGTGTGAGGCGGGCGAGTTCCCGCGGGCACATTAATTAGAGGGAGGACTCATCAAAGTTTACCAGTTAATTAGGAGCTGGGGCATGGCGCCTCACCTTTGTAATGTTATGGCGGTACGGTACGGCATCGTGTTGCCAGGTGTCACGATTTGGCCAGGACGTTCCGATTTCAACCGTCGCGTGCTACCCCTACTGCGCCTGTTTGTGGCGCGTTAATTCTTCTTCGTAGTTCTCTTCATTGCTGAAGGTTGTGCCAGTCTTGGTAAGCCTCAGTGGCCGAGCTAATGAGCTGCTTCCATGCCACCGTCTTCTGCTTGCGCAAAACCTCGTTACGTAATTAATATGCATAATGTAGGCTATCAAGTATTCCAATTGTAATCTTTTTTATACATATTTCTTATAACTAAAAAGAAGAAACAACTTGTCACCTGGAGACAAAAACTTCTGTTGACATTGGTTGTCTGTTGATTGTCTGTTGATATTGTATCGTCACTTACCATCAAGCAGATGTTTATGTTAAAAAAGACTTAATAAAAATTATTTATCATGATTTAACTCAAATCCGTTTTTTAATCTCCTATCCCGTTTTTAAGCATGCCGGACGTGGCAACACTAGCCTCATTAGTAGTCTACGTAATTGTTTGTCTTAATCCTTACAAAATAGATACATACGAACATTTAAATTTAATGACCGTACTAATAATTAATAAACAAGAAGTTGTTTATTCAAATTTTACCACATTTAGATTCTCGATTTGTTTATTTGTAACAGTAACAAAAGTAATATGTATAATTCGTTGAACAATGAATTAATAAATGTGTAACAAGTGGGAAGGGAGATGGATGTCCCTCTGGAGCATTAATTAGAGAGCTCATCAAAGTTTACCAGTTAATTAGAACCCCTCACCTTTGTTAAGCGCTTCGTCCAAGAAGCTTTAAGGCCCGTTTACATCTGTCGATTAAAGTATTCGTCAACCGCAGTCGATTAAAGCCGAATCGCCGAACTTATCCAATGTTATCTTGTGTATAAATACCGCAAAAATAATTTCACACAAAATCTGATGTTGCGCTATTGTTGATCAAGTATAATAACGGAATCACATGTCTATCGGATACTGCGTGGTGTATCCATCCTTTCGATGTTTATATCCCTCCCGTAAGGATAGTGCTTCATATTTGAAACCGAATCAATCATCGATAATCTTATCACCATCATCATGAAACTCATAAATGCCTCACTTGGATCTCCTCTCACAATTAGAAGGGTTAAGGATTACCTACCATACTAGCCAAGCTGACATTCGTAGTCTCTAAGACAACATTATGGAGAAAGTTCTTAAGAAAACTTAAGTATCTTTCCTGACTATATATTTTTTTCGCCGAAGTATGTTATAATTAAATTCTAATGTGCTCAAATTTATGACTGTTTTATAAACAATGTACTTTTTATTTATTTTCTTAACAATATCACGTTGGCACTGTTGTACTAAACTGAGAAAACGTGAAAAAAAAATCCATTTCAAATTTTCCATAGATGGCGCTAGTAGTCCAATCTAATAATCAATGAACGGTGATCGTGTAACTTCTTAATCAATTAATGTTTACTGTTGACGTTGGCGGGTGTATAACCTTATTATATTACTAACTTAATTAGTCATTAGTTAATGGAACGTGCTAGACACACCCAATGTGTTTCTATATTGTACGAGATATAGAGGAAAGATACTTGTAATGTTTTGCATTTAATTGCATTGTTTATATACAACAGATAGATTAGATTACATATACATACATACATCTACATAGTAAGCGGTAATATTTTAAATTAAGAATTTAAAACTTAATTACTGATATTGGTCTTTTACATCACGTACCCTAATAAAATGAATGTTTAATAATAAATTGACTGGTTTGAATACAATCGCGTCTGTTGTCTTATGAATGGACGATGCACGGCAGTGCCGAGCACTTACTAGATGACTCTCCTGCTTATTAAATAATCAGACATAAAAAATAGGGGTTTATATTACACGTGTATGTTTCGCATTGTATAAAATTTTTAAATTAGAACTTTTTTTAACTTTGGGAGATTTAGAAATCGATCCACTCTTTTACCTTCTTTTATTCATGTAGTTTCTTTTCAAGAATGCAACTAAATGTTATCTATTCACTTAGTACAAGCTCTTTCATTCTATATCATTTTATACACATGACCTTTATTGTATTGATTTGATGTATTACAGTAACAAAATCGTTAGTTATAGACTAATTAATATTAATAGAAAGGTTTTACCTGTAAATTCTTATTGAGATGGAACTCAACAATAGATGCTATAGGAAACTGCCAGCAAAACGAGACCGTCAGCGCTTTAAATTGAACAAACTGAACCAATTAGTTAGCAACGGTATCTACTATACAATTCCTTTTCGTTCCAGTCAGATAGTAATACTCGTGTGATAACAAAGGGCGTTGTAGGTGGCGCTGCGGTTGTGTACCTCCAATTAGCTTAATGGATGACTTCGACTAGCAATACTTTAAGATAGATTAGGCTACTTTATTCGTTGATTTATTATTCAATGTGTTATACTGTTCAGACTTCTATGCCTTGTCCATCTATTTTTCGATCCATCAATTTGCTTCTTGTCGAATTGGATTTGAAAGGGAATTATTTTGTAGTCCATTTAATCTGAGGACATTTATTTATATACACTTAAACTACCTTTTAAAAAAATAATTTCTCATTGTTCCTTCAAACTAACTGGTTCAAGTTGTACATTGCCTGACAATAACCGTTAATTCTCCCCCAAATTGCGTCTGTATAATCGGCCGTGATGCCTACTTTTTTAATACTCCATTCAGGAGTTTTCCTTTCACTGACACAAGTGATAATTAATTTTAAATTTACACTTCATTTAACAAATAAGAAGTGATTGCGGTATTCTAACTCAAATCATAAGTAGGTAATGTAGTAAAAGATGTTTATCCACTGATATATCACTGGCTAACATCGTCATATAACTCAATATTAAGCAGGCCACTAGTTAAATCTTAGCGCGTGATAACGATAACAAAGGGTGGTAGGAGGCGCTGCGATCCCCGTCTCCAATTAGGCTAATGGACGCCACCGACCTGCATTCATACTCGAAATCCTCCTCTGCAGCTAATTTTCGTCTTAAACGTCAGAATACAGACACACGAGCACTATAAACGCTACTTTTAAATCTGGATAAAAATAAACGCCTGCATCGTGTTATCGCGGAACCTATGAAATACACAATCACTAAAAATATAATTATGTTTAGCCGATTAAATTACCAAGACGCAAATTTGTTGCTGCATAATTATAAGGAATTCATAAAATACTAACATGTAACTAACATCTATAACATCAAATATTATAAATAACATCTATATTCCTAATCAAGACGTATACAGTCGATAAATGTACCGAAAAATATATTTCCATCAATTTCTGATGGAAAAGTTGCTAAAGGTACGAGTAGAACTTAAAATTTGTTGTGTTCTAAAGAAATGAGAATATTCATATATTTTGGAATAACTTATGATGTGGCATTGCAGCTACTATCGTTTCTATGGTTACTATTTTACGGTGAAGCTTCGGCGAATATTTATTAATGTATAAATTATTTGATTAATACACTGTAGAAAAGGGAGCATCCACAGATAAAGCACTTTAAGTAACTAGCTGAGAAACGAGTACGCGAATCACCTATATATAGTCACCATCATCTATAAACATTAATGACACTAAAAACATCACCGATGCGTTGCCAGTCACGAAAGAACAGAGAAAAATTAAACTACTGGTTCTCAAAGAAACTTTAAACAAGACAAGGAGTTTGGGTATGAGGCTGATAGGTTTTAAGTTATGATAATTCCACTGTACGTGAAAGCTAAATTCTAAGTAGTGTGACTAGCTTTGATGCCTTTTTCGACACCTTGATCTGGGTTCATAGGATTTAGACACCAAACTTCTTATCCGTTCTATGACGCTTTGTAAACAGTATAAGCAAAAAATCTTTGTGTTAATCAAGAGTCTTAACTCCCAAATTACATGCTCAAATTATCATTGGATGCAGTACTAATTACCTTTGGGAATGCTTATTAAAATTCCGTT
>DWJN01000277.1:0-26888 GCA_018248895.1 Carystus phorcus
TTAAAAGCTAGACATATGCTATCGCGGACTTTTATTTAGAACTTTTACAGGGGAACAATATTGTAGTACATGATTTTTGTGTAACATTCACCGTTTACTCAGCGCACGCAAGGAAAGCTCTAAATTTTGCCGTTTTCGCTATATTTTTTATTGTTGTTCCTCTCTTATTCGTCTTAGCGTGATGTTATATAGGCTATGGTCTTCCTCAATAAATGGACTATCTTACAAAAAAAAATTTCAAATCCGTCCAGTAGTTCCTGAGATTAGCCCGTTCAAACAATCAAACAAACAAGCAAACTCTTCAGCTTTATATAATTAGTATAGATAAAGATTTCAGAAATCATGCTACAACCAAACTACGCAATACGAACAGTACCTACTGTGTACCTACTTATTTACCTAAATAAGAGGTCAGCGACACCAAAACATTAATGCAAAATACGAGGCTGATCACCGGTGATAGTAAAAAATGTAGTACGACGAAAGAAACAAACAAAGAACAGTCGTGTGGCTCGACAATAGTGAATAGGACACGAATCGGACAGCGACGTCGCCACGACGTGGACCAATTCCCCGGCGCGTGGTCAATTACCACCGCGACACAGTGAACCCGCGACAATAGGACACTCGACCGACGGGTGCTTACCGACTACAGACACTGCGCTAGCGGCTCTTTTGAGAACATTCTTAGACTTCGTAGACATTCTTAGACCTATATTATCGTCACTAATGTGAGTCTCGCCTTGACTATGATATGAGGAACTGGGTCGTAATATCGATATATAATTGAAATATCGTGAGTACTCTTTTACATTTAAAACGTTCTTTACACCAGTACTATCTATTTTGAATCACGTATGACTTCTTATTTTTAGATAATAAACATTTTATGTCATGCAATTTTCTATTTCCTTGTCTACAAATTAATACGAATTAATTGAAGATATACTAAAACACTAATATATTTTACAAAAATTATGTTGTTGTTTAATTTAAAAAAGTTATTAATTTGCCCGGAATCAAAATAAGTATTTTAATACATCTAATATAGATACATTATGCTCGTAATTGTGATAATATGAAATAAGAACATTACACAAAAATCAAAGACACACTTTATTTAATTCTATTAAAATAAAATGAATTTTTATACCTAAAATAGGTAATAAAGTTTGTTAATTTCATGCTTTCATGTAAGTACTTTTATATAATATACAAACTGTCTAGTCCGTCATTTTGTCAATTCAATCTGTGGTGATAAATGAGTGATCCATAAAAATTTCCTAATTTATCTGATAAAACAAAAATCTTATCCTATCAAAACATGATCTATTGTCACCCTGCATGGGACACTTTCTACGTTGCAACACGACATTGGTAGATAACTTTGATATAGAGTACTGAATTAATATCAAGATCCTTATGACGATAGGCTTAACGTTCAAATTCCTTAACGTACCGGTCATTGTCCTAAGGACACCAGAGAAATCGGTCGCTGTCCTTATTCGTGGATTTGCTATGATTCAGAGAGAAAATGCACGAGTAATTGTATTGTAAGTATTTAGTGCTACGTCTCATATATAAAATGAAATGAAGTAGGCTCAAAGGGGCGAAAGATAAAGATATCATGTTATGGTATGCATCATCATAAAGAAGCTAAACATAATGAATCTACTATGACGGAACTAAACATATTCCAAATTACATATACATTAGTCGTAAAAAATAATAACAGAATTATTAACACATAGAAAATTAAAGAAGTAAGTATTTTTTGAAATCCGACGAAAAGAAGAGAGTGAGAGAGAAGAAAATTATATAAAGATATAATTCTAGAAAACTAAAAAATGAATCTAAAAGTCAATTTTCGAATTTGATATGGTTAACAAAAGGTGAAAAGTTAAGCCTGACTATAAATAGAAACAAATCTAAAATATCTCAAATAGTTCCCCTATCTATAGCAGATCCCCTAAGTGTTAGCTTTCATAATGAAAATGTTGATCAGTCTGCTTTTTTTGCACACGAGTAAAGATTGATCGTGGCAATGCCCATGACAATAAGCGTTGTATGAAAGAGACAATCCGCATAGTCGTGTATCGTAAAAAGTGTACAGTTTACGAGTAAAAACGATAGATAACGGGACTTACCGCACTGCCAACTGCCCGCCTCGTTTTTATAGTTCAAAAAACCTTTTTGAAGGAGCATACGAGATTTGTCAACAAAACGTATCTAAAAATTTTGCGGTGTTAATATTTGTAATAATATCTTCTCTCTTTAAATTCAATTGGATTTGGAGATAACAATTAGGTAAAAAAACGAACTTTAACCCACTGAATGTCTGGACTAAGTTTGTCTTAGACCGGTTATTAGTAATTACCATTATATTTTAGGTAACTTACCATGGCACCTAATCTTAGATTTGAAAGGCTACCTAGCCAGACAGTTCAATGATTGACGGATATTTCTCTGTCAGCTCTAGATAGTTTATTAAGGATTCGGAACCACAAAACACATAAGACAACCCAAATATGGCTTTAAATTACGCAGGTGTATTTAAGCTCAACTATGATTATCATCATTGCAGGTAACCTGAGTAAATACATATTCTCGTTAATAAGGTATAGTTAGCTATCATGTGTTGTTTTATTAAATAAGTATTAAAAAATGTTAAACGAGGTTCAATTATAATAGTGTTATTCATAAACCATAATTTGACGAAGATATGACGTATTTGACCATACGTTTTATTCATTACGAAGAAACATGTATTCACGAACGAACGATTCTTTGTTTTAATCAAATAAATATTATCTAGCCATAGCTCTACGCATATGTCCATTTCATTAGTAGCTTGTATTTGGAGCAGTAGAAGTAAATTGCGACCTTACATGTCATTTCGTGACTCAGGCAACTGGATGCACATTCGAAACAGCAATTATGTCATCCGTCGCAAATCAATGAGGCTATTGTGGATCTATTACCAGCAATATTACAAGGTGACATAATAAAAGGATAACCCACTTATCTTGATATGTTAAATAATAAAACAAAGCCATTCGAATTGCATGATTTGAAAAGAATTATGTCTATTGAACACGATGCTGTGACCCATTGGGTCAATGGTTTTATTTTTTAGAACTTTAACCTCTTGTAGGGGTCTTTTAATTGACCTTGGCTTGTCTTTCTATTTTCATAAGAATAGATTGCGTAGTTGAAAAAGTCATCATGTCAAAGTTCTCCTAAATACTGACGACCTCCCCGCTAACGTTCACTAGACAAGTGAGTATGCTAATAGTTTTAAAATCTCTAATTTTGAAAACACTTCGATCCATTGTACCTAAAGGTGACACAACAATGGACAATATTTGTATTATATTTGATTTATATAGTCCTTCTTATGAAGTTCTTAGTATATGTGAATAGTCCATCACATAACCGATACTGTATCTGATATCAGCTATTCACATTTACATCAACATAAATATACATATACCGTTGTATAGCGAAACACAGCTTATAGATGTTAATCGACACAGGAAACAAAACCAATCTAAGCACCGCGTTTGCAATGTAGAGTTATTTCCTTTCGTGTTTTATGCGAACATTTTCTCTGATTTACATTCATATTTTTATCGATATAAATAAATTGCATTCATGTTTACACTGATCATTTACATATCAATCTTTTCTATCGGTAGTAACTTTTATTTATGATATACGATATAGAATTATATTATTTAAGAAATCTAATTTTGTAAGTCATATTTTACTACTGGACATCGGAACAAATAAACTAATATTTTTTGGACAAATTGAAATGATAAAGTGTAACTATGAAGTATGCTTAAAAAATAAAAACGTTAAGTAATATACAGAAGTTCTATTATTCAAGATTAATAAACGTGACGCACAAGCAATAGTTGCCTAAAATTTCAACACCGAAGAAAGTTAAGGTCAAACAACTCATAAACTAGAAAAGTTGTATGAAGCGAGTTTCCCGCTTAACGGGCTTGTAACGCAACTAAAAAACGTGAAGATGATGTAAAGATTTTTGCTGATAACTAACACAACAGTTACAAAGCAAATAATTGCTGAAATATACTAACAATCCCGCAGAGGGAACATAAAGCACAAACAGTAAACACTTAAAAATATAATAACAGATGCTATTGATAATGTCGCGACAAGTCTAGTTCCACTCCACCGATGTTAGCTAGAAACACGAACAAATGTGAACCTAAAGTTCACTATGAGTATAATACAAGATTGTGACATACTTGAGATTACATTAGCATTCTAGTCAGAAATGAATTTCCAAATAAAATGAATATAATGAGACAAGAGACAGGTCGAAAATTGGTTGAAATATATAAAGTGTCAATGTCAAATAACACAAGGCCAATAAATTAATTACTCATGACAGTACAATGGAACAGTATAATGAGAAACTTATTATAATTCAATAATTATGTATATGTTAAAAGAATATCAAATTTTAATGTTAAGATTAAGAATTTTGTATGTTTGATGTTTACAAAGTATTGAATTATTTGGTTGTTAAATTTAAGTGATCGTCAGTTCCTTTAAAAAAACTAGAACTATTCACTTTGGTTCCCGATATATTTCACAGCACTTTTCTCCATCTGCCCTATTTCGAGTGCTGTCGTCATATTGTTTAATATTAAAATCCCCATCAAACAAAACTATAGTTTTAACTAGATAAGCTCTACCTTTAATTTTTTACTTTGTGGCTCTAAAAGGAATTTACGACAATAATAAAATAGAAAATTGTAATAGCCACAGCATTATCCATAATTTATGACGCGTAAAAAGTATATTTCCAAATGATTTACGGTTTCAAAATGTAAGTCCTATCTAACGTGTATTAATTCAAAATACAACTGGTAGCTGGGAGGGTAATAAAAATTCAGTTGAATAGAGGCCCCTCTAAATTGCTGGCATACCTATCCTTAAAAAGCTATATACTTGCTTATTTTCTGTCCCTTAAATGGTGTTGGCACATGTCGTCTCGCCGGGTACCGGCATCTAGTATCTGATACCAGGCATTCCGGTGACGAAATCAACTTGGAGTAGGTACTGGTTTGGAACGCAACTCGTAACAACGAAACAGCCAGGTCAATTGGAGTTCGAAGATTTTATGTGCAGATTCAATTTTCAAGGAAACCTAATTCGCTCCGTTTAGCAAATTACTGACATCACAAGCCACCAATGCTTGTTTGCTTGCATTATATCAAAATTTATAGCTGCAAATTTTAATGAAGCTTAAGTGTTCGAATCATAAAAAATGTAAATGTTGCAGACAAAACAAATTACATACTAGTATATGAAATGTCATCCAAACATGTATACTTAACGATTTGTGATTTATCTAACGAAATTTAGAAATATCTGCAGGTAAATAATTTCGAAACACAAATTGCAAAATTTCATTAATCACATGGATTTTTATTAAGAACGTGTAACAAAATTTAAATAATAAATATTTTAGCCACACTTATCGATACTTGAGAGATACAAAACAAATGCATTATTCAAATCTGAGATAGCAATCGCCGAATTGTAATGAGATGAAACAGGATCGAAGAGGACAGACATCAAAGCGAGTATGGCTACGTAACCTATCATTTCGACCGGCCAACCTCAGAAAAAACATTTGCAAAAAAGAACATAACACATGGCCCCAACGACCTTTGAAATTCCTTTCTCTTATGCAAAAAAATTTCAACCGTAATCATTTTTACATTGGGTCGTATTTCGGTTGTGGCGGGTGAGCTGTTAAGCCGTTTAGTGGTAGCGAGGAAGAAAGGTAATACAAAAAGAGGAGAATAAGATTGTGAAGCGGTACCCGAACGACCTTGGGTTTTACTGTAGGCCACATGCCGGCTGTTGCTCCTACAGATATGTGAAGCCGGTTCTGTTTTTGTGGGACCACTCGGGGCCGTGTTTTGATGGATTGATTTTGAGGCCCTTGATTTTCGAGTGGTCTGTACGCCATTGTGCTCTTGCTTCTGATGATTTCAATACGCATTCTGGCGTTGTTGCCGAGCGTCGGATTAATGCCTCCTGCATTGTCTATTACCATGATTGTATTTTTTAAATCTTTTTTAATAAATTAAAAACTCACTACTCTATACTTTATTTAATATTCGTTTCTTGCTAGCGCTATACTACCCAGGTACTTCTATAAAAAATTGCTACTATTACTCAGTCAGTAGAATTTAAATATATTGTACATTTTAGTCGTTATTCCCATTTATTCAGAGCACAACTTGTAAACTTAAAGCATGCTTAGAAATTGAAATAAAAAACCGACTTCCATAAAATAACATATTGCTATATTGCATATATTGTTTTGACTTTGATATTTTTTTAGTAGGAATCTCATCACAGGATATAGGGCGCCTCGGGCGGTTGAAAATTTTTTTAAAGGGTAATAATAGTTAAATTATTTGCTTAACATGTTTAAGATACGGCTGGATTAGCCGCAATTTAATACCTCAGTATCTTCTCAAGTTTCAGTACTTTAATTGTCAGTTGTTTCGGTGTAGGAGATATCGTGACGATATCTGCATATCTGACAATTCTATATAATTTTCGCGGAGATGTGTCATCTTTGCCAATGCATATTTAAACAACGTGATAAGAGCCCTTTACTACTTACATAGCAAAGAAAGACCTAAGCAGTAGTAAAACGGTTATGATGAAATCTAAAATTAACTAATTAGGTACATCATACATAACAGGCACTCCCAAACACAAGGAAATGATTACATTTTGGCGTCGGTAATTACGAACTTTTACTCACTAGATACTATCGCCGTTTCACTTCAGTACGTCATTTCGCTCCGAAACATTTACGATGACCGAAGACATGTAACCATAATTTAAACTGTTCGTCGCTTTCTTCTAAATGTGGTGTGATTATAGATTTCTTTTGCTACTAGTAAATTACAACCTTTCTATGGTTTTACGTCAATATCGAACATAATTCACTACACTGCGGTGTACAGAGATTGCGCTTGCGGAGATGCCCTGCACATATTGATGAATTATTCTTATCTACCACATACTGTCTCTGAAAAACAAACCTAAAACTTCACAAAATCACCATTAGCCACGCTCCAAGGTCGTAGAATATTGGGATTTTCGAATATTATACGAACAACAAAATGCATCAAAAAAATTAAAGTGCCTACAAAATTTGTGACTCTATTGATAAAGAATATGTTTCCATATTTGTTAGTATAATATCAACTACGATACTTGAACAGATTATCTGCAAAGACAACGACAACATATCAAAAATATTTGACAATACACATCTTATCATTTAGGCAGTACGTATATAAAATATGACTACCATCAGGAAATGAAATGCGGGGAGTAGGTGGTAGATGGAATAAACCAATGGAAATGAGCCAAAACCATGAGCCATGTTTCGAAAAGAATCAAAAACTAACCTCAACCCACTTACAACTAAGTATTTTTAGTATCGTTTCTTATTTTCTTTTTCAGTTTCTTCTCTTTATAAGGCCCCTTCCCGGAATAGTTATAGATGTAAGACTTTTAAATGTTCATAATTATGTTCAATGAAGAAAATTAATTGAGTATGAGTCGAAAGTTTTTATTACGCGGAACATCAAGGTATCAAAAAGTATTTATCGGATTCAAGGGAGTTCGGAGTTAAGTATAGTTTAGAGCGGTTACATTTGACATAGACAATAAAATTTGTCTAGAAAACAAAAATACAAAAATGTAAAATAAATTTCATTGGTGGTGAATTTGTTTCAATCTTCCGAAAACACCGTTCAGTTCACAATCAGCTCCCTAATCCTGCCCAGCTGGTAGTCGACTAATGTAAACATGACGGAAGTAGCGAGAAAGTCCCAGTTCGTGGTCGTGCGGTGAAATTTAGACAAGCGATAACCATCGCTGTTTACACGCCGAGATTTGAGGTTATCACAATAATTGCGCCGTTGAAATATTCATAGCAGACGGTAGGCCGGTCACGTCCGAAGCAGTTCTTGGCAGTGAACGACCGTTGATAAGGCTCGGTAATAGATTAGTGCATTTCTAAGCCAAGGTATCTCGGAATAGTTGATTGTGTTCTTGGCTAGGCAAGCTTAACAAATCACTGAGACGAGATTGGCTGACCAAACGTAGTTGTTTATGAAGTTCTCCCATGCTGTTCAGACCAGAATGATAACGCAGTAAGCTGATAGTAGCTTCCTGTAGACGATTAAGATTAAGTCGACATAACTGTAACAAAACTGTAACGGGGATTATTAGGTTTTGTAGCGCGGGAACTTATTCTGTCTGTAACTATTCTTAAAGTAAGAGACAAAAACTAATTAATCTTTTGAAACGTTAAATTGAATACATCATAATTAAAATTACCCTGCGTACAGATAATAACGTATGTACAAGTTTGTATTTTGTGTCGTTATTTTGGTATGAAATCGCCGAATACCACGGTATTGTTAATAAATTAACGTGGAACAATTTAAGCAACGGTGCCCCATAAAGAACAGTTAGAGATAACTTGACTAGTACCAGCCGTGGCCTGCGTCGGCTGACGGTCAGCAAGCGGCGATAGAATTAAATCATTACTACATAACATACTATCTATCTCTGTTTTCTTTAGAGAATAAATTTAGTATTCCTTTTGAGGTTTTCTTTCAGATACAGTAAACTGCCCGTCTTTTATAGATTTGCCTGTATATAAGGCGACTTATAGACAAAAGGCATTTATTTATTTAAGACTTTATTGTTTGTAGATCACAACAGAAACTAGGGCAAATAGAATGTAAACAAAACAATGAGCGGTCTTATCGATTTGAAGTAATTTCTTCCAGACCAGCCAATAAATACAAAAACACAAAAGGTAAAAGGGTGTATATAAAGTGAGAAATTATCTATATACAAACATATACTCATATGTTATTGACAAAAGATCAATTATCGAGAGAATGACAAAAGAGGAAATATAATAGCTTTACGAGACCAAAGAGTTTCTCAAGCATTTTTCAAAAGAAATCAATTTTCAGCTTTTCTTATGAGATAAGGTAGGAAGTTCTAAAGGCGAGAAGCTGTGACAATGAAAGATTTGTGGTACAATGACAAAGTATGTGAAAAGGTAAGTAGAACAAAGTTAATAGGGAAAGAAATAAGTGATTATAGGATTGACAATGATATTTAAAGTTATCATGGAGACATAATTGTGGATGTACTATCGATAACGATCCTTGAAAATAAGACATCCCCGCCGCCAGTTTTGTTCAAATTTGTCTACAATTTTTATTTAATTTGTTATAATATGATTCTTAAACCAATCTGTTGTCGCCTATACTATACACAGATTTGTAACTCAAAAAAATTAAACAATCAAAAACATAATAGTTTCATTTAATTTCATTCGCATTTACATAGATATCAAAAAGTCATTATTACAGTTCCAGCCCACGAGAGCGATTGGACACAACCGTACAATTAGACAATTGGAGCGTGCAGTGAATTGACCGGTGTAGGTACATTTGTAGGCGAATTGAGATATCCATATCGACGTCTATAATTAGAGAGATTACATTGACGGTTGTACGTCCTTATGTGTTACACGTTTTTGGTATTATAGATATGCTCACTAATCTGAAAACCAGCTCAATGCTATGAGTAGACACTACTTAAAATTTTAGACGATTCTGTATTACATTTTGTTTTGAGAAGTTCATGTTTTGGGCGTTTATAACACAATTTTAAATGTATTTATTTATATTTAAATTGCTTTTTGCCTTCAACTTATTAATGGGCCACAACATAGAACAGTACTCATCAGTAAGGAGGTCTATAGCATATTACATCACGCTAATCCAGTGATGATTGGAAAAGGGGTTGGTGGACGGAAGATTTTATGCCGCCCAGAAGTCTCAAATATGGATTGACGATTGTTCTCTACGATACCAACCGGGACCGGTGGCTTAACGTGCTATCCAACGTACGGAATCGCTCAAGAAATTTTTGCCACTAGCGATCACCCATCCAGGTAAAGACCGCGCCCGCAGTTGCTTAACTCCTCCAGTCGATCGTTTAGGATCGACGCGAGCCGCCGGGCTATGAGCGCATTTATTGATTGCGCGCAATTTTTTACTACTTCAATATATTCGTTAACTAGTTCAGAGTTCAATGTTCAACTATATGGCAGATAAATTTAATTAAATTCTGTGATACTATTTGCTTAAAATGCCTTATTAGTATATGTCCGCGCTATCAGCCACGTAATAAATCCTTATAGTTACAATATCGCAATCAAAGTTATTCGTATTTCACAATATTAAATTTTCCATTCTGAGCCAATTATAGGTAAATGTACGGTAAGTTAACATAAGAACGCATATCAACAAATCGCGGAACATGTTTTGCAAGCGTTGTCATTTAAACAGACACAAGAAAAGGGCAAATGAGTGAAGGGAGGCCATCACGTTGGCTACAGGAAACAAGAACTACGAGCGTCAAGCATTAAACGTAATACTCAAAAACAATCCAATGCTCAGGTAAGTTTTACCATACACATAACATATTAGGGTTTTGTTTTAAGTTTACAGTCCCAATGTTCTAACCTAGGAGTGTGATGCTTCTTTACACTTGATTAACTCAACTTGATCTGTCACTATATTTATCTCCATTGGAAGTTATGGTGTTTTATCCTCCCCTTACCCAAATATCTCTTAATACAGATTCTCCCCAACACACACGTTTGCTTCCTCAAAAGTTAAGGGAGTGTTTCGAGCACTTTTATTCATGTAAAAATAAATCATTTGAGTAGGTAAGCACTCAGCCACTATTGCTGTATTAAAAATTGCATCAATCTTTCAAAGCTGATAACAATACACACGAAATGACCGTCACGACTCTTAAAAACTCGTTCTTGCACCAATTCTTTTTTCTCTTTACCTCCTCCTTTCGACTCTTTCACCCTTTGCAATTTCGATCACGACATCGAACTTGTTATTTTCATCATTTAATTGATTGTATTCACTAATAACTAAAATTAGTAATTCCCAAGAAACCGGATCTAACGTGGGAGGCGTGAATCCTTGCCATCGAAGGCTTTGAAGGCAAACCTCGCCTACTTAAAGGATCGGCTCTTGTGAAACGTTGCAGAATATCGCTACATAACCTTTAGTATAACTCTAGATAATAGCGTACAAATGTATGGGACATTTGTAGAAACGGTTGAAAATTTGTAAATTAACCAATAACGAGGATTTATAGTTGATTGTCAATGAGTTGTTTTGTATTGTCTGTGTTTGTGTCCAATATACGTACAGCTACATTAACTGTTGCGCCTTAATGATTATTAATTACTATATAATCGATTAATATGTCTGTGTACCGTGTCATCTTTGGATCATTTATTTTTAATCGAATCACAAAGGTTATTTATTGTGAAACATAATAACGCACATTTCGCGGGACTTACATAGCAGTATAAATATACCAATTAAACGTATTGTGTCTATGAATTAACAAATTAATATCAGCGTTTAGCATTATAATGTTACTAATGAAAACGTCAATTAACTAAATGTCAATACCAATTTCTTCATCATAATCATTATAATTATCGTTGGGTGCATAGCGAGGCTAGATTCTGCTACGCTGGGCAGGTGTAAATTGGCAAATTCACTGTTTACGAAACAATCTACCAATAATAATAACAGATCACTAGTAATATCTACATCTCACTCCCGAAAGAATATTTAGACCTAGTAGATATGAAGAAAAAGGAAGAAGTCGTCCTGTAGCAAGCTATTTTCAACCAAGCATTACAATTTTTAAAATAGTTTTCGCCAGTGTAAAGTGAATAACGTCTTGATTTTGATCTAAACGATTCTATTCAGATCATTCTTACCACGTCACGCAAGACAAGCTTGAACTGTGGGAACCATACGTGTACATAATAACATGTTAAAACTATCATGTGTTGACGTTGTAACAAAGACCAGGCTAAGTTTCGGAAATATGTGCCTTAGTTTCCTAACGGTTTTCATTGTCAGTTCTGTATTTATTAGTATTTATACTATTCTCCAGCAAAACATTTTTTTTTTCTACTAAAGATAAAACAGTAAATGTAAAACTTCTTGCGTGTTTTACAAAGTGTAAAGAAGTTTCAAAATAGCAATAGGTCTTTAATAGAGGTTTAATTTGTCCTGCGATGGGTTGAAAAGGACCACCGACTCTAATTCAGCCGCATTGCAAAGTACTTCAAATGAAAGCTAAGTAATTATATTTGGGAAGATTATTGTGGCATTATCAAATCAGCATATTTCTCCAGTTTTATTGAACTGCATCTGTTACAATTCTATATCAAAAATATTATATCGGCGTAGATTCCACAATAATGTTTACTTCCAAATATCATCGTACTAAGTTGTATTGAAAAGTAGTAAGCTTCGTGTTCCAAATGAACTGATTTAACGCCAAGTAAAGTTCACAACAACATAATCTTGATCAAGTCCATGTTGGAACAAGCGACCTCCGACATAAATCAACATCGATTTACTTCGGCACATAACCACTAAAGCTACCTACGGACTATCCATCTATGACTTTCACAACAATGTTGGCAGTTGGTTGCGAATGTGGTCCTAACTCATTTACGTTTTCACACTATACTATGCAATGAGCAAAATGTGTGAACTCACTCATTGTAAGTTTACAGCTATTGTTGTGCAAAAAACTAACGGACATTTCAGATAATTAGTTGCTTATAGTATATTTACGCAGACTTTAAGACGTAGATGTTCTTAGAACAATTTTGATAAGTTGGTAAACAAAAAGGGTTTAGAAAAAATTTGGATTTCCATTCGAAATTATCAAAGCTTTAGGAAAAGATCTAATATTATAAATTAATCTTTACGGAAAGCGACGATGCAGGATTCACTCGCCTCTTACAATCTTGGTGAATATAATGTTTATTGTATAAATTAATATATGTATTAACAGATATTAAATTGCAAGGGTAATGAGTGCAAATGGACAGAATGAAACCCTCTTTACTCTCTAATTACACTACTGTACAAGTCTATTTCCAGTTACAACATTAATATTCCTAAAATTAACAGTCAAGACAATAAACCACAATAAACTCGCGGGACAGTAGATCAATACAATTTATTATAACTATTTAATAGTAATGGACATTGAAGCCAATTGCAGTAGGACCGAGAAACCGAGAGACCGAGTAATGCCCTAAACATGCCATATTATCCACAGCGTTCATGTTGAAATTCATTGAAGTGAACCAGGAATAAATGTGTATCGCTTTATCGAACGGCTTCTTAAATATGGCGGCGTTCCACTTTCAAATCGTTATAATTACAAACAATAAAGAATGTCGTGCGCCAAAACAATTAGTGACTTTCGTTTTAAGTGCCCAGGATTCAGTTGGCTATAGTGAACTCCCAACAAATTGCAGGATCAGGGGCGCGCGCTTTTCTACTGGGCACACCTTTTGTAATCATATCACGCTATTGTAATAGAAAATTAATAATAATTTAATAATTGCAACTGTGACAGAAAATTATTTATTGTTGATAAATCTGGTCCCTAACACCTATGATTAAGATGAAACGTAGTAGATCATTCTTGCCTATCAAATCCTTTATCTGATAAAACTGTGCAAAATTATAATGTGATACTCGAGTCGATAATGTAATAGAAGCTTAAACAAATACTTTTGACAACAATACCCTCATTCACGTCCACGGTTCGACCTTCAATAGCGGCACACTAATACCTTTAAACCACAAGCGGAACGTAAAAATAATTTGGTTCATGACTTCGATAACATCACAATGTAGGGTTATGTTGCGAAACGGTGCAGATTATGTCAGGCTCCGGGCATTTTGCCATTTGGATGTTGCGACACCCCGTGGTGCTGATACAGAAACGTAGCCTGAATATGAATTGTTTAAAAAAGCACCAATCTTTCGTTGAATATTTCATACGGTGTTTATAAGGACGTGTAAAGTTGACGGAAGTTAAGTAAGCGTTACGTAAAATCGGTTTTGAGTTATATGGAGCACAGCTGCGGCTATTGTGATTTGCGAGGGACTTTCTCAATGGGTACCGTTTCATTGATATTGATAGCGGAGACCGAGTTGAGTAACGTGAGTATTTGCGGGATGTGGACAGTTATGGACAAGAAATATCCGGAAAGTGGAAAATAATCAACGATGAACATAAAATCAACTGTGTATGTGTATTTTCCCAAGCAATCATTAAAATTTTTAGACAATGGGTTAAAATTAATTAACGTCTACCGGAAAAGAATTATTTATTAATTTAAAATTCGATAATTAGCTTATGAAAATTCAACAGAAAATAGTTCCGCCCACACAAACACCTGGACCACCTCTGACATAATTTATTGAATCAAATAAAGAATGAGCTCAAATACAAGAACGACAACAGGTAACGCCAGATCATTTTCATCGTATTACTACAGTTAGGTGTCAATGGCGATTTTTTGCAGGTAACATCTTCGCTAAGTGGCCTGAATAGCGGTTTAAATCAAATTTAACGTTTCGTAACCCTTTGTGGGTTTAAATTAGAAGTTACGAATTCACAATGCATTATAAGTTGATTGTGGCCTGTCAAATCCGGCAAATTAGTTTTAGTATCTCATGAGAAAATTAATCTTATTGTAAAGGAACAAGGTTCGTGTTATCTTGTGAGTAGCGTATCGAGTGAATATCATTCTCCGAAGGTCGGCTGATCCGATATCCAAGTCAAATAGAGGATTTTCGTAATTTGAATCACGTTATTGCACCATCGACGAACTTTACCAAAGGCGAGTAAACGACAATCTACATATTAATGGAGATGAATATTAATCCATGCGGAAAAAATATTGCAGACTCATCCTCGTTTTGATTTGGAAAGGCTATAGTTACTTATTCGAATTTCAAAAAAATGCCATTCAGCTATTTTAGGTCTTACATAAATGTCACGTTAATCTCAATTAATGCAACAGTTTTTGTTGTTCTACAAATTAGAAACATTACTGCAATAGGTTAATTACAGCTGTCAAACATTAATTATTATCTTCTTAACAGAATATCCATGGTAATTTATACCTGCACAGATTATACCCTGTTATAATTTTGTTATCAGTATCGATGGGAAAATGTCGTATCAGTGCTATCATCATCAAAACTTTAACTACCTTAATAAATGACTTAATAATAATGTTAGTTCTTTAAAATCTGTCTAACCAAGCAACTGTGCAAACTCCGCTTACTCAACCTTCCTTAAACAAAGAATATTTTTCAACAATTTTAAAATAAACAATATC
This sequence comes from Carystus phorcus, assembly GCA_018248895.1. Lineage (NCBI taxonomy): Eukaryota > Metazoa > Arthropoda > Insecta > Lepidoptera > Hesperiidae > Carystus > Carystus phorcus. The sequence continues at coordinate 15,377 of DWJN01000277.1, forward strand.
AAATGTTCGCATTCAATTACAAAATATTCTCTGGACCCTGTATTTTCTCTGCATCTCGCTTATGGGATATGAAATGTTGACGAAACTGAGTGGAATTATAAAATTAATATTTATAAAGCTTCTTTAATCTTATTCCGTAGCATCATGTTATCATACAAGTACCTTAAGCTATTAAATTATAATACGTAAGGTCATAGTAGCACGACGGAGAGGTGTAGGGTTAACGACTTGTCAACGAGGTTGAAGCCACAGCTCATACAAGAGGCAACCGGTGACTCATGAGTAACATTGTCAACAAACCCTTTGACTTTATCGTTAGGATGGATTTCAACACTGTTAATATTAACCGAAATTGTATTTCGGTTCTCTGATAAGTATCAGTATTGGCAAAAACCTGAGCTCACAAACGACAATCCGGTTAATTTAAGTTGTTTTAAATTGAACTGGATAAAATGAATGTTTTCGTTACGACTTACTTATGTGAATAACTTGTAATATCTTATTTTATCTTCTAGTAAATTACCACTGTTATATCTTTCACAATTTTTTGATACTTGTGGTAAATTAGATTTTTCCGTTTTTTCTAAATTTGACTTATCAAATGATAATCGGAAAAAGTGTAATTTTTAATCATTATATTATTTTTCGTTTTAATTTACCAAACATTAATCCGTATTATTTACTGTAATTATATCTAACAAGTGTACGTGCATGTGTGTGTCTGTGTAGAATTTTTGAAAAAATTACATACCTAATCAAGAATGCTTTATTTTTCGAATTTAGAATATTAAAACGTTCACTACAACAATGACTTCAGATTAGTAATAATTGAATTCCACATTACATGACAGTCTAAAAAATAAGATCAAAATGAAAGGGTGTTGAAAAATGCAATAAACACCGTATATTAGTGGCGAATTGGAACTTAATAATCTCAATAGCCATGAATAAATGTATAACTGAATTCAATCAATTGTACATCTCATTCCAAAGCACCGAATTCCGCACTGCACAACACATGAAAAAGGAATATAACACCTCAGCTCGTAAATGTCGGTTACTTTGATTTGATCTGTTACGTTAATGACGTTGGTCCGGGCATAGAGAACGTTAATTTTTGTTGCGAACGCCTCGACAAAGTTCATTAACCCCATATCCGACCATAGACCATGGCACTTAACAGAGCATGACCATAAACAACAAAGGCCTCGCATTTTATTGTGATTTTACTGTGTTCGGCTTTAGGATGGCTCATTGAGCATTTGCGTGACTCTTATGATTTTTGTTAAATTTTATACGTATCAAAGCAAATGTTAATGACGAACATGAAATTAACATACAAGCCAACCCGGTTACCAATGTATGCAAGTGGAACACAATAACAAATCTCAATTAACAAGTTAAAACACTACATTAGTTGATACAGAATGTAGTAACCCTGGCATTTATTAATGTTTGATGTTATGAATCAATCAACAATAAATTAAGCCGAGATTGACAACAACAGTATCAATTAATTTTGCTGGGCGTATTATAAAACGAAGTCAAATTAAACCATAGTTATATTTAGCCAATAGACATAAAAATTTATAACAAGCAATAATTCTAACTCATAAAATAACGACAACATCGATTATCTCAAAAGAAAAATCAGTTAAAATATAATAAGAACGTTAAAAACTTGGTCCTAAAGGTTACCTTGATGTGTCCTAGAACTTTAGTATAGGATATTAGCAATAACATTAAAATATGTAAATGTTTGCATTAAGTTTCTTATAGATAAGAAACATACGAGATGCAGTATACACTTCTTTAGTTATTTTTGCATTCATTAAATATACATTAATTCTGATAAAATGTTTCCAAATCCAAATAATGTTTACATTAACATTTAGTAATGTAATAATACTCATCTTTAAATATTGCTTTAATATATAAATAAAGGTATATTCAACACAACACTGCATTCTGTAGAAATGGCCTAAACTTTTGGATTTTTCTTGTTCTATTTTTGCTTGCTGAAAATGTTTGCTTGGCTCCAGTGTTCAACTTATCAATCATTTTAAACATCATGTTAAATTCAAAACTGAGTTTCACCGTTTCAATTTCAGCAAAAAAGTAGTGTTCGTTAGTGTAATAACTGCTTGAATCTCATTAATAGGACCGTACCAGTGCCTTACTTATTTCTGCCGTGAAGTAACATGCGTATTACGTTGGGATCCAGTGGCACACAGTTGAGGAATTTCAATTAGGTTTTTAGAATCACTTGTGGCTTAGTTAAAATTGGATTGTGGTGCCATTGGAAATTTAGTTTTATAGACGAAGTTTATAATAGAAACAGCTTATGTCATGTCAACATACAGCAGTTCCGTCAATAGAACTTTGATGCCAATAGCAATAATTTTGTTATTATAAGATACTGTATAACGTTTACTAATTTAAAATAACATTTGAAATTATCCATGTATTTCCTATGATCGGTGGAAAATATTCACTGATTTGTATGCAAATTTAAGGCATTAATCATGAAGAACACATCACGTTGTCCTGAATCTGCATCAGCTTACCATACTCGTACGTCTAACGTTTCCGGTGAATCAAACCGCCATATATGTACCAGTGCGTAGTACACGATTCGAGAAATTTATCCTATGTCTTGGGCATATCATAACTTCCACAATTGGCAGTGCCATTACCCGCTCTTCCTTATAAACTGACGACTTACATACGAAAGTGTGTGGGTGAAATTTATTTGCTATCCCATAAGTAAACTCAACTGTTGCTGTACAGAGCAATAATATATAAGACTTTAAACAAATGGAATATGGACTTTATAGCCACGATCTGTTGGCAACTTTATATATTGTAATCACGGAGGTGGTTAAAATATAAAATGGATTTTTGATAAATAAAATGAGTATTCTAAAATCTTCGTTATTTTATTGTTATCTCCACGAAGTAGATGTAAACTTTAAAATTTAGATCTTTTAATTAGCCTGAACCAACAATTAATATAATTTGCTTTGCTATATTTTTAGGGAAATCTGCAATTTTTGAAGGTTTAATTTTTATTTTTCTTATAAACTGCATTTAGCATCTGTTAACAAAAATTAAAACTTAATAATTTTGCCTTTTGCAGGTAGTAGTCATTTTCATAGTATTTATACGTAGATTACGTATCAAAATAAAAACACTAAGACAAAAAATTGTTTGGGTCATTATTCATATCGTCTATAAATAATGACTCAAAAACTATAATGTCTCCAACGAATTGACTGGTAGAATTTACGTGAGGTGATAAAAACACGTTGCAACATGTCCACCTACTCCAATGCATATTTGCACTTTATGAGTAAGTAAGAACGCCTGTCGTTGAGGATACTGTCTGCAATAATATGAATCATGAAGTCCGCTTGTACAGTACATATTTGTAAATATCAGTGGAAACTGAAACAGTTCTTGAGTAATTACACATATCCCTAGATTCTATATATAATAGTAGTATTTATAGAGAGCCCTCGTTGTTTCAATGATTTATCAGTAAACTTTGAGCGCTGTCACTTATAGGATGGGCGACAGATAAAGGAAACTTCTTGAATGCATACTTGCTCCGAAGGGTATTGGTTAAAGTCTTAAAATTCCTAAAATCGATATCAAGAGCAACTCTGGATTGTACATTTAGTAGTTACACTTCTTTCTATTATCTATAAACGATACTTTCAAGCTAAGCTAACTTAAACTGGCACGCTATAATACAATTAGGGAGGCCTGGGGCATATGAAATTCTTTTAGAAAGATTGATTTATGCTTTGAAGTTTAAAAAAGATTAGATCAAAAATGGATCCTCTTGGACTTAAAACAAAAAATATGTACATTAATCTCAGAGATTCATGCTTTAGATTAGGTTTGGTTATTTTCGCAATATCATTATGTTTTTGTTCCAGTCGATTCACTCTTTACTTTCAATGAGGCTTAGAATTGTTAAAATATTGAAATGTCGCCTGGATATTGCTTCTCATTGTAGAACCATAGAGTAAGAAATATCAATGACCCAGAGAAAGACCGATACAAAAAGAATATATTGTTGATAATTTTACAATATGTTGCTCTCCAGCACTGTTCCCGAACGCTGTTAGAAGATTCGGGAATGCGACTCATCGCTACTGTCTGTACCATTGGCTTCTCTATCAAGTTCTTGATGTCTAGACGACTTCAGCCGCCTATATGAAACTGTCAGTCTGTGGCAAAACTTCCAGTGATATAAGGTATCCACTTTTAGAATGTGGGTCTGTAGGTTCGGCCGGACCAGTATGGCATGATCACATTCCTTGTGAACGTGTGATTGAAATCGACTACGAAGGATTTCTAACTAGTTGCCAACTTCACCTCGTATTGAGCCGGTTGGTTACATACACTTTTCCAGTTTTTATTGTTCACGATTATGTTGTAGCTGTGCGTACATGTTCAAATGAGTAATATATTATGAGAACTACAAATTGATAAACGCCGCCAAATGTCGTAAGTGTCATCCACCTTATAATTGGACACAGTAATTTCGACATCCATTTTCCCAGCCAAGTACTACAATACTATGCGTAAATTAAATATTCAGCAACGCAAATATACATTTTGCAACGCGCTGCATTCTCTATTCGGAGTTTTATGAATCGTTACAAAATTTGACGAATCATTTACAATAGCTTTAGAAGTTTTTAACGTCCTCCATTAGCAGGTGAATTTGCTTCTTATTGTATAGGAGCATAGACTACAGTCGTTTGGCTGTGACGTGGTGTAACTTTGTAACGCTGACGTCTTATTTCAAAGTGGTGAGTCAATTGTCATTCAAATGAGAATATTTTATCCTCGGTTGCATAATGAATTCGTGAAACATCTATTCTGTTGTTTTATTGAAATTTTGCCAAATGTAACGAGGGATTCCCTTTTGTTTATCTTGTTACATTAATCACTCGTATATCTTGATCTCGATGTTTTGAATCGAGATGTCTTATTAAACAAAATTAACTATTCTCTTGGTATTAGGAACATTTAACGTATTTGTAAAGGTTTTTAGTGCCTATTTATAGAGGTAACACTGTTTTATACTCTAAATTAAATAATGACCCTTCATTAGTTTCACCAATTAGTTGCACAAAGTAACCATGACTTATATGTATTTTTAGGAAAAATATCAGTTGAAATTGAAATTTATCTTAAATAAACTTTAGGCAAATATAACCAAAGCTATTTGAAATTAACAAATTTAATTATGAATATAGACTGATATGACAAGCGGATATTAAAAATTACGAATTTCTTCACAAAATAATTTTCTTGTAGTACACAACAATGTCGTAACGGTTATAACAGGAAGTACATTGCGAAGTGAAACACAACCAGCATACCATTAGCGTTGTCCACGATTACCATCATAGATGCGATCTCAGTAGGTACGTGTGATTACAACTTGATCATTTACAGCTTGAGTTTCAACACCTCCACTTTCGTATCACCTGGTACCGTTGATGAGAATGCTTAAAGTAAAACAGTAGGCAGAAACCAATTTTGAACAGAGATAAATCCCGAACAGGACGGTCACAACTACCATTATGATATAAATATTATATTAAATGACATGTGTCGTAAACGCAAGTGATTATCAGAACAAAATGAACATGAAGAAAACGAGGAAGCATAACATTTTGGGTTTGGCTCGATCAATCTGTGATTTTACACCAACCTCTGGTGTTGACGAATGGAATGTTCTGTTCTGTTCAGCTGTTCATGAGTTTGACAAGATTCTTTACAAATCTGGCCATATTATCAACTTTGATGCATAAGAATATGCTAAGGCTAATAATTAATAACGGTAGCCGAAAAAGTCGCAATAGAAGATTTTACGACAAAGATTTAGTTGACGCTAATTAGTTCGAGACTCAAAACTCTAAAAAGATCTGCAATGATAGGAGAACTTCGAATGTAGAAACCTTGTATGAGTGACCTCCTTTAACGCTTGAATTCTCAAAATGCAGTAAAAGATATGACTATGAGTTTTCTCAACAATTACTAAAGATACGATCTCGATCACGAATAACTACACTCGAAGCAAATACTTTATCCGACTGGGCGTTTCGACACCTCGAGCTATGTTGCATTTACCTAGCCAACTTCCTACTTTTTATTGTTTTGATTGTTAGAAAAGAACTACATCTTATATTAAAACTAGCAGCCCCGGCTATGCGTTGCTGTAACTAAGGTTTACATACTCAATTTAGCAGACTAATTACATTACACCGCCATCTGTTTGAATCTTATGGAACTAATCTTTTGTAAGATATTAAACAAAGAATTTGCTATAAAATAATATTGCGACCATAAATTGAGATGTAAGCTATCCTATCCTTCAAATTACATCGAACTGCACGCGTTGTGCAAAATTTGATTAAAATCGTTTAAGTACTTTATAAGTCCATCGCGGACAAGCACCGTGACACGTACTTTATAGATATTAAGATTACCACATCTTACAATGTCTTGTGGTTTGATTCCGATGCCTTTTTAGAATAAGGGTTATAGGAAGTGTATAAACCTGTCCAAATTCGTAACTGCTTTGTAGGTTGATACTGATTTGGTTATAATACGCAAGTTCTTTTGTAGAATGCTATTAAAATGAATAACAACGGATATGCATAATAACGCCTTTGACGTCAGGTGTTCTATGACACTGTTATGTGACAATTTGATGTCAGCTTCGGTGGCTGTAAACAAAAACAGACTTAATGTAGATACGAAATTTTATTAACAAAAATACTAGTTTTTTAACTTCATATTATGGAAAGTACCGTTTTGTTTAGGAGTCTAGTCAGCAACTAATTCGGTATTTACTTGTTATTTTACTAATACTTCTAATAGCTGGATTTGTACCACAGCGAAAATTTTGTAAATATTGGCACAAGCTTTATAGTACCGCATCAGAATGCATTATATTAACAGAATGCTCGATATTCTCGTAATCTGCAAGTGGGTGTCACTGATAACAAAGTTGATATTGCCACTTTCATCGCGACAAAATGATTGCTGTCTACCTTCACTCGATTCTAACATCAACTGTGATTGCAATAAGGATAAAAATGGTTTAGTTGAGAGTGAGGAATGGTTATGTTCAAGGCTTTAAGCAGTAATTATGTGACTTGTAAACGTGTCGTTATGGTTGGTATACTGAGCACTTGAAACGTAGGTTTCATATCTAAGCCGTACTTTATCGATCCTTTGGGTATCATTGCAGTATACGGAAGTCTTATCCACCTATCTGCGGTGTCAGACATGATGTGACAGTAAGCTATGAAAGAATACTACCAACACCATAAAGTTAGGACATAGGATATAAATAGTAGGTAGTAGGTAGTATAAATTTTCAAGTAATAAATGAAGGTCATTAAACCAGCTATTTGGTTAAATACCTAATTAGTATTTTAACTCATATAGTGTACTTACGTTATCTGGGATCCGTTGATACTACTACTTACTGGATTTAAGGGGCCCAGATTTGATAATCGTAGTTTAGATATGAGACATGAATGGTAATTTGGTGTTCTCTTATATTAATTGTTGTTTATCAGACTTGTGCGTTCATGGCATACGGACCATAAAAATGTTATGTAAGTATCAATTTTTTTTTTATTTCAAAACAACAGCCAATACATAATTTATTTCGTTATTAGTCTTACAACCTTAGTTAAACAGTACTTACTTCCAGTTTTAAATTACCTAAGTAAGTATAATGTAAGTATATCAAAATGGTGTATCCTGCTACGGTATATATTGGACCAGGCCTGTTATTTATGTGGCCATTGTCATATGTGCGTTCGTCGCCAGGAAATTGAATGGTTCACGTCATACGGCTAATAACTCTCTAGCTAGAATCTAGATAGAAAGCTGAAACTTTATACACTGCACGTAATATATTATAACATTATTCACTTTCTTGTTTGTTCTAAACGGAAATGTATATCAGATTGTCTCAGTGCACAAACAATAACAAACATGGCGGTTTGTGTCATAACGCTTCAATTATAAAACTAAATGGCATGTTTACGTATTTAAAAATGTAAATGCGAGGTTAAAGTGTCGATTAGTCTTTGACCGTAAGTTTACGTTCAAAATGTAAACTAAATAACTTTGACAATATCGGTCCGCGGCACTTCCTGTGTATGGTAATCATGTACAGAAAAATGAATCGAGTCAAATTTAACCACATTACCTGCATTACAACACATTTTTATTTATACAATTTTATTTGTCTTCACTTGTTCAGGTATCTACCGTTATTATTAAATATGTGTAAGCAAAATTATAAACAATCGAAAGTTTAAACCTGCAGTGCAATGCAGTAACTGCTGCCATTAAAATCATATTTCAAGTCGATATAGATGACCATATTAAAATAAAAGACGAGTGGTCTTTCATTCTCTATCAAAACAACTTCAAATCGAAGCAAATAATATGACCCATTCATCTCCGAAAACACGTCTCGCGTTTTATTCTTGGCTACTAGAAATCGAAAATATTTTAAGGGCTATAAACCGCATTTGGTACATAATTGTTAACGTGTGCTATAATTGTGAACTGTGAGACAGCATGCCCAGAAGCGAGTAGGAACGGTTTTGAACAACTAAACAGCCGAAAGAGAATGATGGTCCACCATTGTCAATGGTCACGGGTGCCGCGCGCGCACCCTGCGTGACGTGCATTTGATATGCCATTGTTCGGATTGCCACCTCGCGGGATGCTGGTATAATTGTGGTACGAATTAGACGCTTTCGTTTTTTTACGTGTTTTGCAGTTACTGTAAGTGATCCAGTATACTGAGCTATTGTAAGTGAGACTCGTTTATGTGGTACGGTTTCACTTTCAGAATTTTCATATTAGAACATTTAATCCAGTAACTTTGGACAGAGACAATAGTCTTTGTTTTTAGTCGGTTATCCGTGAGCCATTAACAGTGTACTGCGGCGCACCTTTACGTAGGAGCAGAACCAAACCTTACTTTTCCATTATGATGAACAAAGATTAAAACAATAATAATTATAAATTAGATGCCCCCGAATATGAGGCGACATATGTATATTGGCAGGAATAAAAATTAAAACTTGTAATTCCTGAAAATATGAACTCAGCTAGGGACTCTCTACCAACAACTAAAACCTATGACCATTTTGGTGTATTTTGGGACATGAAGCCGGCTTGTAATTGGATAAATTCACAATTAGGTATATCGTAAAACGGAAGATAGGAAGGTAAATATTAATCACAACCGTAAAATGCGGCGTAGCTTCGATTGTTGATTGCTATAATGAATAATGCTACTGCTATCATGCAATGAAATATGCATGCCTCCTGTTACATTATCTCGAAACAAAAATGTTATCACTACATCACTAATCTTACCTATCTCCTTTATCAACAAGTACGCAAGTACTGTTCACGCAAAAATACACTTTATATAATGTTCACAACATTAAACAGTTGCACGAACTTATTATTCAACGTGATAAATGTAATTATCTAGACCCTACACGCAATTTTGAACTGTACAGCGGCGCGATGAGTTCTAAATTACATAGATAACTGAAAAGCCAAGGGAATTAAAATCGCTTGCACAAACATGACATAGTTTTGAAGCATACATTACCAAGCAAATGTTTCCGTCGGTATGAAAACATTTATCTTTATCTTCAAGGAAGAGGTCAACGTACCTGAAATAGAGAAAACAGTTATTAGAAGATAAAAACAATTTACTTTGAGTTAGGTTTACGTGAACGTACAAGTGGGAATTGATTCACGTTAAAAATAAGATTGTTTAGAAAACATTGTAAAACGGATATATCCCACCAGGTTGTTAATAAGCTTGCAAGTTTAAAGCCTGTCTGTACTAATAATAAAACTGTAACGGGGCCAAATCTGAATCTGTAGGCTTTGTTACCGATATAGATGCCAGCTGCTGATCTGCTCTGCTAATTTTCATAATATACCATTATAGTCTGCCTATAATATAATATTATAGTCTGTGTACAATATAGCACTATAGTTTGCCTATAATATAATATTATAGTCTGTGTACAATATACCACTATAGTCTGCCTATACAAGTAACATTATAGCGATTCCTAAGATGCTGACCTGATGTGTTATATTTTGTTATAGATGCGGTGGTATAATAAAGTTTTCGAAAAAGGAATATATTACAATGTAAACCCAAGTGATTCATATTAGAAAACACAAACAGCGTTCGCAAGGCCAATTCAAGTTTTAATATAAAGCCAAATTCAAAATATTTATTTCTTCTTTAAAAAAAAATCAAATTTAAAGAAAAGTCAGCTAATATTAGAACACAATCGTTTTGATTTTATAATTGTAGTGCTGTTGGATATAATATACGGGTAATCTAGTGCCACCGATAAGCAAAAAAAATTCGATTGTAACTTGTCAATCATATGTTCGATCGATATATTTGTACCAAAACCTTATTCAGAGAATTCTAAAGAAAATTGCTAAAGAAAACAATTCCTCCTACCATTTTATAGACCATAAAGGACAAATAAACATACAAAACACAGATTTTTGTATATAGATACAACGAAACTTAACATACTATAACAACAAAAACACGTACGTATATGATATAAAAATTGTGAATATTTTATTGGAATCAATAACAGAAATCAACGCTGCGTGCTAACGTCACGTAAGATAAACACCCGATGTATTGTTAGCAAAGAAATGTTTCTAAGACTAAAACAACGGATGATTTATCGTAAACACTATTGTATCGATTACTGACGGTAAATTTATGTACAAAACATTTCAAGAATTTTACCTTTATATACGGTTTTGTGTTGTTAAATCGTATACACAGTGAAAAGGAAATAAAACTACCTAAGATTGTACTAAATTAACCTTTACTATTACTCGTAGAATCAATATTTAGTACTACAGCGTTATAAGACCTAGCTTCGCCTAACCTTTGCCTATGTATATTTTACAGTACGTAAACATTAAACTCTGTTTTTGATATGTTTTATCATTTTTAAAAATATAGTATATATACCTACTTACAGACACACGGACAAACATACAGAAAATTATAAGCATCATTATTATGGGATCTATTGCTTTAATAAATGCCCTCAAGAGTAGTTCATCTGAAATATCTGTATCGATCGATCGTGGCAGTAAATTTTATGTATAGATAATTTAGTGATAGCGTCAAAAAATGCTAAAGTTGCGAGTCGTTTGCATCATGTAATTATAAAGATACCAAAACCATGACAGCCGTCAGATATTACTCAAGCGAAGATTGAAGCCTGTTAACGTTGTAGATGGTGTAACCATCCATAGTAAAGCAGTTTGTTGCGACAAAATTTTACAGTTCTTGCTTTGTCACACTTGTACAACATGATATTTTCGACAACCACTCAAAGTTGTCTGACTGACGATGTTAGATAATAGGTATTCA
>DWJN01000278.1:0-26857 GCA_018248895.1 Carystus phorcus
AATGTAAATTCGTCACACTGGGCGGGCAATTAGGTGCCAGTAAAAGTTAGGGCGGGCGGTCTTCATTAATGGGAGTTCACACTTACTCTTTAACAAGTTCGCTATCGAGTTAAAATTTAAGAGACGTATAACCCTTTACTTCAGCTAAAATGTATGACATTATAATGTCAGGCTTGTGTACAAAAAGCTATCACTTATACAGAAATAAAAGCTTAAAAAAAAAAGAACTTTTAGTCATAGCTTTGCAAAGTGGCAAGAGAGACATAAAAAATGCAAACATACACAGAATACTTAACGATGTAATGTTTTACATTTTATTAGTACTTATTAAAAAGATAAGTTCCTTTTTACATTTTGAGTAAAACCTTAATTTATTCATTGAATTTCATGTATTCGTTTTTAGAAATAATTATGTCAAACAATATTATTGTAAAACGTTATGAAACCCTCTATGCTTTAAACCAAAATAATAATCAACAACAATTTAATGTAATATTATTATCGTTATATGTTTATAGTAAGAACGTGACAACGTAAACTTAAATTAATCAGATTGAGATGTTGGCCCAGAAGCGTGTAACCCGATGTTATCGCAATATGTGCCGTTATCTTCAAAGTTTGATCCTCGCGGCGTAGTGTGAACGCCGGCTAATGAGCCTGCGGTTTTCACGAAAACAACACGCAGCGCCCGCCCTACTCACTCAACTTCGCTCTTACAAACTTTCTATTAATTAATTCTGTTCAAACTCACAAACTCAAAAAACATTTAAAACATACTTACTCGTACTTCCGAAATGCAAAAAAAATACTATTCACTCAAACACTAAACACTCAAGTCGGCACTGAACTAGAAATTGAGCAAAAAAACTTTGTTTGGTAACCGCGAGAGGCGCGCGTCCGCCGCCGAAACGTGGTCGACATTAAAACCTTAGCGGGAAAGAAACGGTCCCCTTATTACGTCTCGAAAGAAATTCGCCCGCACACAGGGGCGCTCGAAAGAAGTCCACCCACACAGCGACAGCTGTACGCGACACGGGGGGAGCATGGCTGTGTGTGGGTGAGGTACAAATAAGTATTAAAAGAGATAGTTAGGTGCGGGACAGGCACGAGTAACATATACCAAACTTCTTGTATGCTAGAGGCTACTATTGTTCTCAAAATAATATGCACAGCAACCCTGAGTTACTCGCTTTAAACCTGTAGAAACTTCTTGGGATCCTCGTAAAGGTCTCGTATCGAGGTAATTGAAGTTTAGCAAAAATGTAATATTAGCATAAAATATCTGTCGACCGCGTTATGAAAATACGACACAAATGGGTTTTAATTACCGGATACTTTGAATTTATTAATAAAATTCTATTAATTGTTTCTTTTTTCTTATTATATTAGCATTCATTATATTAGCTACAGAGCTAATAGTTCTTAAATGAATGTACGAGTACACGAACCATCTATTCATTCCAGGACTACGATTTGGGCTATTCTGGCTATTTAAAAAAAACTTCAAGATTGAGGCTTCAAGAAAGCCGCCTTTTTAGCTTCAGATAGTACCAAAAGTTATTTAGTGTTCCACCGGTTTGAAGTATTGATGACCAATTAGTAACATTCGGAACGATTACTAAAGGAACATTGGCTTTAGAATCAAAATAATTATATTAAAAATATTTTATATTTGATCCTAGGAGGAAATTTGTAGATAATGGAGAGACGTAGTATCTTATCTCAATGTACGAGGACCAACGACTATGTTAACTTTTGTAAAGAAACCTCAAAAAAATCTAAATTTCTCACGTTCTAATCATTCAAAAACATTTTCTGTTAATTTTTACAACCTCAAATAAGGACCTTGTAACTGAGCCAATAGTTTTTTATTCGTATTTACTATGTTTTATAAACAGAAATCTGCATGAACATCGCTTATATAAAAAATATTTCAGACCCTTATTACATTAAATTTTGAGAAAACTACCACAAATCTAAGTTCAACGAATTCAAATTAAAAGATTAAATGCCGGTTTGACTTCAGATGTTCCTTCATTGTTTAAGTAGACCGCACACTCGGTCAACTAAAACCGCTTCGGGAGCAATGTGTTCGGATACTCTGCTAACTCGTGTTCGTATTAAATTGTTATTACATATTATGTTGGTACAACTATACGAATTTTATCGTGGAAAATTTTTAAAAAAGTTTCCGTAATGCTTCTATCTGTCGTCTCCATTTTTTAGGCGGGTAAGGCATCAGTAATGCTGGTGTTGCTATGTCCATGTCACTGTCCACTTACCATCATGTTCTTCGCCTGCTCCTTTGTCGGCTAATTACATAAAAAAAAATGTTGATATGGAAGTCTTTTTTTTTCTTCTTAGTCGTATCTTCATAGTATGCCCTTACGCAGTTGTTCCGTAGATGTTGCCAGTGAGACCGGTGTTACGCAGTAAGGATAAGGAAGTATAATTAAGTAACAAAACATATCTTAAGGATTTTTTTTTTAATTTTTCATTACATTAATTACACCAATCGAAGAGGAATTAGCATTGTTATTTCGTTTTATTTTATAATACTAATAATATGTCTTCAGAAATTACTAACCCGTGATTTTATGTTAAAAAAGTATTGTTTACCTATATATTTAAAAAGACTCGCTATAGAAAAATTCTGTGTAAGCTAACGCTCGGTAAAAATACTCAACATTTAAAGTCAGCTCATTCATAGCGCAAAAAATTCTTACTAGAGTCAATTCCAGAACATTTACCTCAGCGGGCCGCGTTCTTAATTCAAAAGCAACCAAAATTCTAAAGCCTCGCCTCATTATTATCGCCAGATGAATTGTGAGGAGTTTAAATGAATAAAATCTTTTAAATATACGAGTAGTTTATATCAAATGTTAAAAATGTGCTGAAGGAGAATTGGAATATAATTTGTGTTCATCTTGACTAATTAACTTGTTTATAAGTTCCTCTATGACTATAGAGGAAATAGATAAATATAAGAAGATAAAAAAATCCTTGAATTTATTACAATTTATTTTTGTCGGTATATTGGACATATGTTCAATCTTTAAAGAAACAAAAAATGATTCAAATGAATAATAACAATAGACAAAAATAAATAAAACAGGAAATATACAGAGAAAGAAAATTATAAAGTAAACATGATTAGTACGCTACATAATTTAACAAAAATTGCATTATTTTACTATCGTTCTTTTAATGCTAGTGCAGATTTGTTGTACTTAGCCATTTACAAGAAAAGTAAGTAAATTTAACGAACTGACAATGAAAATTGAACGTCAACGTAAAATTTAACAGTACACTTTAATAACTAAAGCCCGAAGCCGATAGAACGTCGTATCGTTGACAAAAGGATGAGTATGTCGAGAAACCTCTTTGCCCACACCAGCCACGTCTCGCACCCACACACCTGCGACCGCAGAGCCACACGCCTGTACAGATTAACCCACACACATATATCTCACCATTACTAGCCCAAAACCCATACGCCCACCCGCCAAACACGCCCAACGTCTTGGGTTTTCTTATAAACCACGTTGTGTTCGACGTCTCACTCCGACCTAAGATACTATGTCGCATCCTCTCCCTCTAGCGCAATGACGAGCTCCACATAAAGCGCCGCCGCATTCCCGCCTTTTTTCCCACTCCATTTTGACAGCTCGCGGCTCCATATCTGGCCGGAAACTAAGACAGCGTTCACAGACAAAATACTTCCACATTGCTCTTTAAATAAATAATTATAAACATCCATGCATCGGGTCTATTTGTGACTAGGAAAGTTCAAATTCCCTTACAATACTCCTTACCATTTTCGATGACTTCCTAAACAGATAATTTTAATGTTACTTATTTTACTTATCAAAAATGTAGTTAAAGCTATCGACACTCTACAATTACTGTTTTCGGCTGAATATCTACATAATTCTTAAATTTATTATTATATGTCAATTTTAAACCTCTTATAATTTTCTTAAAGTATTTTTTCTTACAGGAAAACGCGACGTCAACATGAAGTAATATACAAATTGACGAAATCTACTATTAAAATGAACGCACTGTACGAATCCTGTATCGAGAATATCAAACTTGAAACAGGTTTAAACTGACGTAATCAAGTTTCTTCGTCGCAATGTGTGCGTTGTCTTACCGACTAAGTGGCTCAAGACGCGTTAGCGGCGCGGGTGCGGGCGCGGGCGCTGGGCGGGGCTGCGGGGATGCGGCGCCCCGCTATCGGCACACCGAAACACACATTTTTCCCGCCGCAAACCTCGCGCCGGGGTTAGCCGCGATCCGCAGACCTCGTTCGGTGGGAACGAGACGGTCTTACTCCACGTCGCGCCTGCGTGCTAAGACGCGCGCCAATTTTGACAGCTCGCCTCGCAGTCGGAATGCGGAAGCTGGCGCAAGTAGTCTCCAACACTTCTTGAATACATTAACACTTGTTAGTATTCAACTGTAAAATTATAAATACATCTTATGAGTTAGAAATGTAATATTTATCTCACTTTACTGTTCATAAATTATCGTAGTAATATCAAAAGTAGGTACTGACTTCAAACAAGTAGATACGGGATTTACGGTCAAAATTAATAGCTAACAATAAGAATACGGGCCATTCTTCGCCCTTAAGATACAATATAGTTATGTATACTACTCAGCAGAAAAAACGTTTCTATGTATTGTAGGTTATCAGTGTTAGATAAGACGATCGCAATTTTTGAACTGACTATCCAAATTGCTACTGTAAAGATATCTTACAAAACAATTACCAGTAACAGTGTAAATAGAGGTAACCGCATTGTAACGGAACACTCGAATTGTTTCGAACATAAACTCGGGTATCGGCGGACCGCACCTAACTTGGGAGTTGATAGCGTCGACCTCAAAAGTGGTCGTAATAGTAACCCGAACTTGCATGGCGTGTGGCCACAGGGTGGGGTGAGGTGGCATATCAAAACAAAATGGGTGAGGCCGGGTGAGGTCGGGTGAGCTAATCGCGTGGTCGCGACCGCTGACAATTTGCAGGTTAGCCGCGCGACCGCCGCTGCGGCCGGCCCGTCAGCCAACGATCCTTCGCGCACTATCATATTAAAACGTTCTCAAATCATACACAAGCTAGTTAGTTTAGTAGCATAGTAACATTGACATTGAAATTCAGAATCATTCAAACGATTCAAACAAACTTCATTGTTTTTCTCGACGAGATTTATGGGTGACATCTAACAAATCAACAAACGCCGTATATAAACGTTAATTGCAGTAAAAGTGATTTACTATCTAATTTAATATTGTAGAGTAATGATCAGTAAATTCCAAAAGAGTACTAGCGTCGCAGAAAGAAAATGGAAGATTCGTTTATTTGTATTTCTTTCAAAAATACTGTACCGAAAGTATTCAAACATTTCACAATATTTGGAGACCCAGGTAGTATTCCTATGTCGCCGTTAGTACACAGATACCTACACAGGTAACAAAACTGATCTTGTTACAACATATTAACATTATTAACAACATTATAAACGGCATACATTAACTTTTTTTCTAATAATATTGTTCATTATTAGTTTAGAATTAATTTAGGTTTATGGAAGAGTTAATTATTTAATTGTATTTTTTATGTCGATAGACAACAAACGACATGGTGGTAAGTGGTCATTGCCGCCAGGAATCTATTTGGCCCCATGGTTAGCTGGTGAAGAATGCTTTAAGCATTAAGCTAGCCAAAATGTAAATTACTTTTTATTTTACGAATGCTTCAACTTAGGGAATAGGAAATATTGTATCAGAATCGTTTCAGTAATTTTAGTATAACTTATTGGCCTATTAATACTAGCTGCAAGTTTTGTGTCGAAGATAAAATACCGCAAAAACCTTAAGCAAAAGCACATAATTTATAAGGACTAGAATGGTTATAAACAATATTTCAGTTTTTACGTAAAAATAAGAAATTATAATTAAATGATATTGAATTAAATAATTTAAAGTCAATTTTAAAAATATATAATACATTTTTTAAGGCATTGCGGTCTGCGACATTTTTTTGTAGTAGATTAATTAATTACTTTTATACAACTCGTGATAATCTTAATTTTCGGAACATATTTTTAACGTTTTAACCACATAAGTGAGATGAGTGGACTTCGAATTTTGAAAACTTGTTAATACAAAGTGTCAAATTGTCAGTGACATTACGCTCGCAGCCATTGTATCGGTTAAAACGACCGTATGCAGTTGCATTTTCGACCGTATTACTTGGAAATAGGTCTCTCGGTGTCTGTCGCTAGTGCACAAGGTAGCCGCGTATCAGTAGCGACATCGTCGCTGGCAGCGGTCCCGGAGACAGCAACGGAGCTTATAAAAGAGGGCGCAGAGCTGCTCCCACGCCCTGCGCGCTTCAATCCCGTCGCTATCCTCATGGGGCGCGCTAACCTCACTCGATAGTATAACAAAAAAAAATACTAATAATTTAATGTTTAATCATAACCAGTGATTTGGGACCAAGTGATAAGTGATACGGTAAGTTGTCCTGTGACGGTGCAGCCATTGGATATGTGATTTGTGCAATGTGACTGTTCAGTGTAGCTACACTATGGAATTACACTTGGATTTACGAAAACGGACGTACTGTGGATCTTACACCTGACACGCGATTCATCATCTGACTTTAAAATTATTTGAAAATGCAGTTCAGAAATAGATACGGAATTTCGCTACTGTGTTGCCAGAAGTGAAAAGTGTTTGTGTTTAAGAACAGATGTGAGAAGAGATACCTACTCTACAATAAATTTGAGTGTCCATAAATAAATAAGCGAATAATCGTTATAAAATAGTTATTTGCGATTAACATTAACATTTTCACTTCTGGTAATCGTATGGTAATCAAAGTTATAATTAGGCTATACTTCCGTAACGTTTGTGAATCATAAATCGAAATATTAAAACGACTACCAATGATATTTAATCCCAGCTAAGCGATCGTAACAAGCTCGTTATTTGTTCTAATGAGTATATGTATGTCCCACCGATGGGACAACGAATACTATCGTTTACCTGTAATTCATTAAAGGTTCACTAGAGAATCAGGAGAGTAGTCTCTCCAATTGGTGGATACGGTCCATCCATACTAGGATACCATCGTTTATAAGTCTATGTCTATAATTATTTTGTGCGATATTTCCACTGGACTATAATCACGATAAAATCATGGCTACGACGGATATAACTTGTCATCAATATGTATCAATCAGCGCGCCTTCTGATGGGCGAAGGCCCAGAAATGATCTAAAAACTTGGCACGATCAGGTTTATATCAGAGCATCAAGAAACAAGACATTCTCGTTTTATTATTTATTACAGTATTACTAGATATGTTAAACTTCATGTTGGTGAAAGAATTGATAAATCCATAATGTAGTAAAGTCCATTCCTGACAGATGGAGATTTTAAAAATACCGTATAATTCATTCCTAATATAGGAAGCGTATACGTTTTAAATAACAGTTTTTAATCAAAATAAAACAGTAGATCTTCCTATGTAAATATAATAAGTAACGATCAGTCAATTTTAATTAACTTCCTACAGATTTCACCAAAGCGCAAAGCAATAAAAATTAATGGCCGCTTTAAAACTTATACGATAGTAGAGCTTCCTTTTCCAATAAAATTATGATCCATTCATAACTAGTATTGAGCTTATCTCGTAAAGATAAATCAGAAAAATAAATATTCGTAAAGTATCAATATAGATTAGGTTACGATAAGTAAATGTAAGTAAATACTTAATGCACATCTTTTATTATTATTATATACCTCTTATTATTATAGTTTATTCAATAAATTAATTTTATGTAATCAAACTTCAAAGAGCATATATGTTAATTATACTTAACATTACCATCTGACTCCTAAAATAGATCTCGCGTAACACCTATTTTAGTATTTTGGCTGTGATTTAACAGTCTTTCAAAACATGTCCAACATGTTCCTCCTAAATCCCTTGTTCTGCCGCCAACAGGCCAAGTCGGACCTGCCAAAGCAAATGGTTACGACACACTCAAGTACTATAATTCTATTTCGATTATTACCTTCGCCCGTTTATTTCTAGATGACGAATCGCTTCACCAGCATGCTCCCTAACTCGTTACATTATCTCGGAATTTTAAAAGCTTGTCTTAGAAGTGCACGTGTTTTCGGTCTGGTTCCATCTTTCCTCACCTCGCTGTTACTCATGAGTACATAGAACTACATTGTATAAATACATCAATATGATACCCCCAATGTGTACATGATTCGCGAACGTATCGTAATGTCTTTTGTAACGAAGACATCTATTAAGATAGGTACGTTTTTCTAAAATTCCGCCCCTTAAATTCACTAAAAAAAAAAAAAAGTAAGAAAAAATAAAAAAGTCTATCATGTGTGTGATAGGTTAGGTTAGGTTAAAAATATGATTTTCAGATGTTTAATTTTTTCTCTAAGCGTTGAAATATCACAGAAAAGAATTCATAAAAGGCCGAACTTTTGCTGTTTCTTTTACTTTTGTGGAAAAAAAATTTAGTACTTATACAAACATATTTTATTTTTACAATTATTCATTATCTATCCTTAAATTTGAGGAACAGTAGGTAAGATGTATTTTATTTGTAATGTAATAATTACATATAAATAAAATTTACCTGTAAAAATCTATGATTACCTTTATTTATAAGCTGCAAAGATAAAAAAGGATTACTTAAAAAAGTATAGTTACGCCTGACCTGTAGACCAACATAAAAGTTAATTGTAAAATTATGTCAATTAAATTGCCATATTTCCGCATTTTTCTGCAAATAATATTTTATCTTTAGACTGGATGGCGGTTAACTTATTTATTTTTGACCCTTTTACGGTTTTCGCGGAATTTAACGCGACTTGAGTCTTGGATTTAAAATTTCGAGTTTATGATTCACATTATAAACTAAAACTGGAAAAATTGGAACGAAAACCAATAAGAAATTTTGCAGCAATAAATAATCATTTATATTCTAAAACAGACTAATTCAGTAAAATTATAACGAGACTAAATTTAATCGAATGCTAAACAACATTTTTCAACTACTAAATCGACCTATACCGAAATGTTGGTACATTGTATAAAAAACTTTTTTATGTGATGAATTTCAGGAAAAGTACTATCCATAATTTTAAAATATTTATAAAAAAAATCGTGCATAATAAATTGAAAAGACCATAACAAAATTGAATAAAACAAAATCTTCGTTTCTTTAATGCATTATACCATTGTATAAGTTACAACGGTATACTAGATCACATACTTTCAGGTGAAATTTTACCTAATCAAAATAACTTATGAGCTAAATTTATAAAGCTGAACAGTTTAAAGAATAATATCTACATATTACTCTCCGTCTAGTCAATGAAAGCTACTTTCAGTGTTAGCCGTTAAAAAAATTAATCTCACAATATAAAATAAAATCGTATCTGCACCATGTAATTTGTAATTGCGTTCGCTATAAAATAACGAATGTACTGACAAACTCAACATTTTTATTACATTAACACTGATAGTGTATTAATCAATGTTTTATACAGACCGCACATAATAACTCCACAAAAGTATTTGAACTTACGTTAAAATATTAACGAAATGATAACATTACAAAGAAATATCGTGTATATTCCTCGAGCATAAGTATTTTATTTAAAACATTTAATCCTAGCAACCAAAATAGACGTTAACATTGGCATTCAGCTGTTTCCCTGTGATTTTCTATTTTCTCTCTCTAAATATAAACCCAATGCTCTAAAAACAAGGCTGACATTTTTGCCGCGATCGCCGGGAGATCGTTAGCGTAAATTGTCTTTAGTGCTCATCACGAAAATTCTCGCATATTTTTACCACCCGACGACAGTAAGCCAATTGATGGTTAAGTGTAAGGTGTGTGACCGCCATTACACGAAAACCCATACAACGTTCATATTCATAAAATGTAGATTATCTTCATTAACTTACCTAATTAAAAAAACACTAAGTAGTGCGAACCAAAACCGTTATCTTACAAATGAATTCACAGCTAATTTCACGGTCCACTTATTATTACGAGTGTTTTCCCAATCGTCAAAATTCGACCATAATCTTCATTGTAACTTTAAGGAAAACATTAATTTGCCATTTTAAATACTGTTTTCTGCTTTTATACATAAGTTGTTTATACGAACGCTTTACTATGTATTCACAAAATAAAATAGTTCAATACAAATATATTAAGATGGAAAAAAAATACTAAAGCTCGTCAATAGCTCTCCAAATCAAACAAACAAGAATCAAAGTTGAAAATTAGTTTAGAGTATTACAGTTAATTTATTAAAAATATTTAAGAAAAATGGATTTAAAAAGGTATAATATTCATAATAACCTCCATTAAATAATTTTAATTTAACTAAAATAAAAGGTTTAGATGATATAAATGATTATTACATAGTCAAATCAATATTTCAGAAACTAGAATTGATTTGGCAATGTTTTCAAGTTAATATGGTAGTTAGTTCAACAACATTTAAATAAATCTTCATAAACTGACGGGGAGTATAGAACACATTGGATTTATCTACATATTAGCACTTTACATGTTAGTTTAGAAATGGCAAAATTCTGTAGGTACCGACATGTCTTGAAATGGTCTAATAAAATAGATCGTAATTACAGATGGTTTTGCACATAGTGACATCATAGCTAAGGCAAGGTTTTACCATTAAAGACCAGTGGAATACACCAATACATATGTATAAGACTCCGTCACAGTTATTGAAAGTGGGATTTTTAGTTTAAGCTTCGAAACTATACCATATATACTTGATTTATATATTAATTGTTTTAATTATTTGTCTATCGTACGTTTGTATATTCATACTTACTAAAGGTAAGGTAACCCCGGCCTCCTCTACCTATCTACGTTTTAATTTAATTTAGGCGTGAATTTATGCCGCAAATGAGTTATTCATGTCACGGTGCTAGAAAAGAAGGAATCGAGGGATACGCCTACATCTAATTCTATAAGGGGATATAAAATAAAAAATATCGCAGTTGGTAATACTAAGAATGTTTGATTACCTATTAAAGTGCTTCTTCAAGAAAGACTCTGACTCAAAAAGTCACTTAAAGTTTTGGAGTTTATGGAGTTAAAATAAGTACGGAAGCAATTTTCAAGGAGGATAAATGAAACAAAAGGTACTGGAGGTACATGTGTTTGCAATTTGCCTAAAATTTAAATTAAAATAGATTTTAAGTTGTTTATATATTAGTACTGTTTTATGTAAATGTTACCCGCTAAACTCGATTTCAGGATAAACTAGTTTTGCCGAAGCTAAACTAATTCTTCGTACATGGAGCATATAGGTATACGTTTTACCTTCCGCAAAAATCCAAAAGCAAGCAATAATTATGTTACGACTAATCACACTAGTTTCCAAAGGAATATTATTGCTTTTATAAAGTAAAAAAACCAAATCTATAAAAGTACAGAGACAAAAACATACCTAATTATCTTGCGTAACAAATATCATAAAGGCATGTAACAAAATGTTCCTAATAAAATGCTATTGCGTTTACGTTAAATTTTGATTAACATCCCCATCTACTGGCATTGAATTGGCGTCAAACCATTAATGACCCACTACTGAGCACGGGTCTCTCCCCATTATAGGGAAGGTCTAGAGCATATTCCGACACGCACAAGATAACAAGTACATCATACCTAGGGAGAAATCAAACACATTCAAAAGACGAATTCATAAACACTAAATAATGTTGTTTTGTAGCATTTTCAGTCTGACAATGTTGCTAATTCGTGTTGTGAGAATGTGCACAACCCGTTGGACTTGATTGATTGTTTATTTGAATGTTCTTTAAACTCCGTCGAGTTCCGTTTTACCGATAGCCTGTTTCAACTTGTCTCAATTTCGCCCGATAGAAGTTGTAAAATTCCCGAAACTAGTTCTGTAATTTTATTGTTGTGCCTGACATGCATGAGATAATTCGATCTAGTAAGATTCATTCATCAAGTAATTTCACGGCATTATTGTGTGAAGTATCTTTATCGATTTATGCGATTCAATATTTCATGTTTACACCTAAACAACAAATATTTGTAACGGTGATATATTATTATATCAAAGGCTTGCAATTATACAGGCAGCTAATATTTCTTACAGACAACTAACCAAATTTATGAGTACTTATTTTCAAATATCAAATATTAACAAACATAATAATAAATTTTGATACTCTCCGTGTGAATTGGTCTTTGTAATTTAAATTTACTCAATTTTGCCACAAAAATAATGTTATTTTTTTATGGGTTCCTTATTATCTTATTAATTTATAATGTGGCATCTTTTATGGAATTAACAATTTTTATTGCATTGGTTATATATCTTCACATTTTTAAATTATCTTATTTAAAAATAATAAATTATGAATGTAGAAGACTTATCTTTAACAGCCTTCCAGCGTCATAATAAGGGTTAAGGCTAGAATGCTAGCAGTGTGGATTGACAGTCTTCATACGTATGACTAAACATTCAGTCAAGGTAAATATATCTTTAACTGTAAAGGGTACTGACTATTTTTATATTTATTATCTACATTTCGGAAAAATACACGAAATATGGGTACGGTTGTATGGCATCTTATGGCAACCTTTAAGTACCTTTAACTCTCTTGATACGACCTAAGGAGACCTCCGTTCACATTGTGAGGGGCTGTGAGTTATCGAAATATGAGTAACTGTGAATAGAATTAATTAGCTTTAAAAACGATTTTTCAAGTAGGTACACAGCGTATGCAACAGACACTCGCAAATACTCACCATATTTTCCAACAAATAACATATTGTATTCATTTAAGTAAAAAAAAAATTGATGCATAACTACGTTATTGTAGGTAAAAATTTCCAAGACATCATATTCATAATATTATTTCGTGTAATTTTACAAGTGTTAGATACATGGTTAATATTAATGCAAATTTTAAACATGTATCTTATTTGCCCGATAAATGCATGCGATACCGTTGTTTGACATGAAAATATTCCGTCGTATAGATCAGTGTCACCAGCCAGTCCGTCTGCCAGGGAGCTCCAATGTCGAACTGTCGGCCGCGCTCCAATTGCTGCCTGATGATTATCGCATTATAACATTAATTATTAAATAACACTTCGAATGTTATGCTACATTATTTATAGCCGCTAGCCGGGACTTATTACCATTATTAATTCTATGGTAGGTAGATACATTAAGAGAATTACTAGGTCTACTAAGTTAACCCTAGAGACGTAGTTAATTTCTCACGAAACAATGGATCTCCAAATTCACTCCTTAAGTAAACCTGAATAAAAACACCTTCTCTTAAGGATATTACATTAATATACGATTGTAATGTTAACCATACCCATGAATAAAGATAATACATATTACAAACTCATATGCGCCTGAACAATAATGTCTCTAAAATCTTCCACAAATGGACGTTAATGTCGTGTCAATATCGAAGACCTAGCCTAGCCATGACCTAATCTCATAATCTCTGTAACGGAT
Organism: Carystus phorcus; assembly: GCA_018248895.1. Classification (NCBI taxonomy): domain Eukaryota; kingdom Metazoa; phylum Arthropoda; class Insecta; order Lepidoptera; family Hesperiidae; genus Carystus; species Carystus phorcus. The sequence goes on from DWJN01000278.1 coordinate 13,603, forward strand.
TAAAAATGGTAACAAAAATTACATTAGCTCGTGTGATAGTCCATTATGCCGTGCAATAAATTTACGGAAAATCCAATTAGGTTTTTATTGAAATATAATTAACGTTGCCCTTAATGGCTATTATAAAATAAAGAGCCTTATTGAATAGTAAACAGAAGACGCGTCAGTTAAATACCGGGAGCTCGACCCGGGCTGCGGTCGCTATAAAAAGATCATCACAGGACGGCCGACGACGACGGCCGCGCGACACGCAACCCTGGAAAGCGACTCGACTGTGCCATCGAGTACTGCTGCCAAAATAATTAAAGAAATCTCCGTCGGTGTCCCTCCGCCGCGCCCGCGCCGCTCTAAAATCGTCGCTCTTCGCCCGGGAGTTGCTACTCGGGGCGCGGCGGGAAAACATCTCCCGCGTCACTCTTACTTCTTCTTTCCTTCCCGACGCTGTCGAAAAAAAAATATTTCAGTAAGTTTCTAATACCTCTTAAAACCAAACAATCGTGAGTGTTATTCAAGTGTGCCAATAAGTGATAAACAACGTTTTCATAAAATTGTGATTTAAATTTGGATGTGATAAGTGTTACATAACGCAAAGAAAATTATGTAGTCGTTTCTGATTTTTAAAAATACCGCACTTTCTAGGCGCCTGTGGTACCAAAATAGCATTGCGTCACGTGGTACAATTTCCACCTATAGAAAAGCTCCACATTATGTTAACGTTAAAAATTATTTTTTTCCTATAAGCTCGGTGTTACGCTATTTCCCTGCTTAAATATGTTCTATGTTTTTTTCGTTTATAAAAGCTTAATTATTTACGAAACCTAAACTCTGAAAGGCTTTAATAGTTTTTCATTTGATTCACCTAGTACATTATGTGATGGCTAGATGGCGGTATGATCAACGATTACTTTACGTCAGTCTTGAAAAAATGACGGCTGAATTGGATACGTGTTGGTGTGGTTTATGATATTTACGAGAAAAACTATTAATATAGTAAAAAGTATAGTTACAACTAGATATATTAAAATTCAGACAATTAATGTTAAGTGAATTTACTTACAAAACAATTATCTTCTCATGTCAATAGTAAAGTTCTTTCTTGGTGAGTGTCAAGTGCTACGATCAAACGGTGCTTCGGCGGAATAGGAAATAGCTAGTTATCCTTTTTGGTTTTGTGCCCTAATTTTCAATGTTAACGCAATCTACCTTACTACGCGTATGCAACGTAAAAATTATTAAAGCGCGTTTCATAGACTACTATACACAATATTAATAAATTTCAATAAATATTCTAGTGGAAATCTAACGATTACGCGACATTTTTCAATCATTTAATTATCTATCGATCGTCATTAATCGAACGTTGGAAATCATTATTTTCAATGTAATTGGTTAAAACATAATTAAATAGACATAACCTCATAAAGATTTAGGTTGATGACGATGACTTGTCATTTCTAACCTCTTTATTCTCTCTTACCTTATAGAACTGACGGCAACGTAGAATTTTTACCATGGAGGACGCTCACACGAAATCCGTGGATGAAGTCCTAGGATATTTTGGCACAGACCCAGACAAAGGCCTCTCTCCAGACCAGGTGAAAAGGAACCAAGACAAATATGGGCCAAATGGTAAGTTGCTTTGTTTACTTCCTAGCTTACTTTAGAGATAAACTGGTCAGAACTATGCTATGAGATTTAATCAAAGTTTTATTCTGTTTAACCTTCTTTCTATCAAAATCTTAATTACTAGCTACCTTTCTACAAATTACACAAACATCACAAATTACACAAAAATACGCAACAAATTTTTGGCGTGTTGAATTAATTGTACTTTTAAGTATTGAACATAACTCTATACCTTATATCATTAATTCGAATTCAAACAAATAGATACTATCTCATATATGACCGCCATATAATGGCTTCATCTTTACATTGTTCTTTTTAAAGTCCTCTCAGAAGCGAGGGTCCGGAATTCTTCCATAATAACTTTAAGCACCAAAATCAGTTGTTGATGTTTCATTGTTTTCTTTGGTATCAATCTATAATAATGTGTTATTGTTCTCGTATGAATAGTATCAATTTCAGCCTTAACATAATTGCATTTGTGTGTTGAGGTAAGATGTGTTAGATATTATATACCTTCTTTTTATAAAGTCATTTTGTATATGATTTTAAATACTTGTTTTCTAAAAATTTTGTTATCTTTGACTGAAACAATATTATAAAAAAAATATGTGCTTAAGATTCTAAACTTATATTGTCAGACACAAAATTATTATAAATGCAAATGATCTTGCCGTGACCATGATCCATGTAACTGGATCAAAATATTGGTATAAAGTACAAAAATTGTGAGTACTTCTTTGCAAGTATAATTGTTTTGTCAATGAACAAAAGAAAAACCTACTTCAATTAAATATACCTATTAAATATTTCAATTCTGAGTCTTACACATCAAATAAATGGGCATTATTAGGGGTAACTCAAAAATAATCATTAGATATCTCTCAAAATTCAATTGGACCACATGACAAGCATTAGCTTTTGATTACAAAACAAACGGTACAAGGTTATGATCATACATACAAAAATTAAAAAATAACACTTGAATTAAGAACCTCCTCGTTTTTTACATTGGTTAAAAATAATTGCATGTTCATGACCATAGACAATGAAAAATTAAATGTAACAAAGAATTAAAATTAAACAACAATTTGCCCCATAAATATCTTTCACTACCAGTGAATTATCATATGTATTTGTTTTCAGTTAAAATGATTTGCATAAATAAATCATTTTAAATATGTTAACAACATATTTATGCCCATACTCAAATTGAATACCATTATACTCATACCTGAATTATTGGTTAACTTAAACCTGAATTGACTTGACTGGACTGACTTGATAATATAATACAAAAATTGCATTAGAATATTAGTTTGATTCAAGGACCAAAACAAATTGGGAACTGCCACAAAATTTTTGAATAGCTAAGAATTATCAAAAAATTGCTGATTTAAAAAAAAAACTGAAAAGAAAGGAAGTAACTTTGTAGTTTTTAACTTAATCTGTAATAAAGCAATGAAAAATAATACACAAAAACAAGGTTGATTTTGTAGTGACCATGAGAGAAAGTTGACAAGTTACTATTCTTTCACAATATACATTTACTTTTAAGAGATGGTGAAAAGAAAATAATAGAATACTGCCCCAAATGATGAAACTGGAAATATAATAGTATATTATTGTAAGAATTTCTTCAGTGAAGCATTTTTTATTCATTCATTGTTGGTGTATCACGACCGCATTGTTTGAAACTAGAATAGGATGTATTTTCTCATAGCTTGAAGCACAATTGTTATGGTGAATAAAAACTTTATCATCTTTTATAATTTCAAATTATTTCAGTTTTATCTAATGAATGGATAATATGCTATTAAATTAATTGAAATTATCACAAATATTTTAAAATGATATTTGAACAATTGACTGTTCTATAATAATCACATCCTTTTATCTATCATTAATTCCTTTGTTGCTAAAGCTACACTATCTTCATTCAATCTTTTTCTTTGTCTATATCAGTTTGTAGTATTTAAACTATACTTTTAATTTTTTTATTAGATAGTATCATTAAAAGTTGTTCATAAATTCCATCACAATCATTTTTGGAATCAATCCTCCGATTGTAGCTTTAACTAAACCGTGATATTGATTTACACATATACATATTGCTGTAGTAATAACAGAACATTTTCTTTGTATTTTATAGTCTGAAACTTAATGCTAACAATAACTCTTAGTTATGCCTTCATGAAATAACCACTAGGTCATGTAATGTCGTTACTTCACCTTGTCCACGACTCCGGTCTAATCTCAACGCGTATGTGTATGTATGATATACCATGCGTAAATAAAATTAATCCATGCTCTAGCAAATATATCGTTTTATGATAGTTAGGTATCCAGCAAAAGTAACTCTTCAGTCGTGGTTGAGGTAATATTACTATCTTCATAGACATCGCGGATTTTTTTCCATTATTAATAGTAAAGAATGAACGTTTTTGGAAAGGTGAAAGAGGTTTGCGAGTAACACGTAGGAAAACTGGTGATGTTGTAGTTAATTACAGGCAGCAACCAACTTTAACCTGGTTTGAAGTCTTGTTTATCGATCACAAAAAAGTTCAAAGTCATGTTAGAATTATTATACGAGTATATAAAATCTTTATTCCACATGTATATCTAGGCCGATGATCAATACAGTATAGATGAACGATGGGAGGATTTGTTCACGTGTGCGTCAGTAGGGTTTATTTATAGTCGGTTAAGAGGTGGCAGGCGAGTGAGCATCGAGCAGGGACGGCGGTGGTTGTCAGTGGTGCGTGTGCCCGAGCATCGCCGGCCGAACGCCCCTTCAGGCGTGACTATACCACCGCCGTATCGAACGATCTCGCCTATAATTATACAACAATATCCATCGGACATTTTTATCGTAAAACTTGAGGGAAGAAACGTAAAAAAATACGTGAAATGTTATTAGTATTAAAGCAATGGATTGGTAAATTCGCCCGGCTTAATTTCAACGATTGAATGACTTTTACCGTTTATTAGAAAATTAATTATGGTCTTACGAACTAGAATGTTCTACACAATCATATCGATATTATTTCCGCGGTGCTTTGACACGGAGAACGTCGCTTTCTAATTTTGTGAGGTTAGTTCAAGTGTGTCCACGATTGTCATTGATTATGGCGAAGCGATACAACCAGGCAATCCGAACTGCGAAAGAAGTATCGTCATTACTCGATTATTTAAAAAATGTATGAAATCTAAGTAATATGCGACGAATCGAATAAATATCGGAAACAGACGTATGTCGATTAAAATCACGTTATGTAAAACGAGATAAAACACGTACCATTCGAAGAAACACGTTGTTGGCCATTCATTAATACTATAAACAAATTTTACCAAGTATAAGATAATAATATTAATGTGTATAATGTGGCAACGTAAAAATGGAATGAGTTGTATTATTATTTCCGTAACTGTTTAAAGAGCATACTGATATGAAAAAAAAATCATAACTTATACCTAAACTTAAATGGAAAATTACCAAATGTATAAGTTCATTTCAATGATTTCGATAACTCCTTTAAATAATTATAAAGAGCGGGTAGTAATCTACCCTCGCTCTGCCAACTTTGCCTACGTATAACTACATATTACATAATTTGTAGTGATGATATTGAATAAATAGAAATATTAATTTTACGTCATTTAGTTTTTGTAGGTCAATAACATGCATACATTAATATTATTAATAAACTCCAACTACATGAAAATGTTATTACCTTACCCGAAATAAAGTTTATGAAATGTCCAATTTACGTATTTACTATTTTATTGGCTTCATTCACTGATCATTTGTAGCGGGATGTTACGCAGAATATAATTATAATACTCGACGACATTCATTTATTTTAAGAGTTTAATAGTCATTAAACCCCTTTTAACCTTTTATTTATAACCTAGTTTGTTGGTACTCGTGCGAAATAAATAATGTACCTATAGTATTAATTTATTTTAACTTATGCTATGTGGTATAAACACGGTCTTGATACTGAAACTATTATCAGCCAGTGAACCTTTATCCTAAGCATTTATCAACAATTACGTATGCGAATATGTGTAAAAATAAAAGCTAAGCTTTGAATACATCTTGATAGTCTATTGTTTCAATACTCATTTGTTGTTCGTGAAATAAAAAGCCGCCTAGTTCAACAACTATAAATGTCATCGATGTCAATCAATTTTCTTGTCAAATACATCAAACGATGTCAGATAGATAATAAAAATTTTTTCAGACAATTGAATAGACTATAATATATTGATGTACTTAAAAGAAGTATTTACTTTCAGTAAACCAGTAAACCTGAGACAAACTACCTTGCTGATTTTGTTAAAAAACTTTCTGCAAGTCGTTTAGTTTAATATCATTATTCATCTTATGACTATTGATCGAAGATAAAATTTCAGAATTTTGTTATGTTCAAGTTTTACTACGCTAAATATATCAATGCGCAGGTATTTGATTTTCGAGTTAACAACGGAAATAACAATTCGTTACAAATACAACAATAATAGTAGCGATTTTAGTTGTTTTAGAAATTGTTAAATAACAGATTAACGTAACAGTTTTACACTTCGATAATCCTTGACTGACTTTATTTATGAAAATCCACAACATCTAAGAATGTTTGCGCCCAAACTTTTAGACAAGTCGTTGTTTATTTTCTCGGCCTCATGCCACTCGCCGAGCGATTATTTTGCTTGAGTATCGCGCTTAAACTAGACGTCATTCATTTGAAGATTCGTCACAATACGGAAACATTAAACGAGAATACATTTCAACGTAAATTAAATGCTTGGTGGGTAATGAATATAACGCCAGTTTTGACGCATTATTTACCGAGCTCTTTATCGACCCATATTTACTCTCAACTCGATTTGTAATTGTTTGAATGCTATTGGGTGCCAAAATTATAATGATGTATGGAAATTAGTTATTGGTTTCGGTAATAATCAGAGACTAGACTGGAGTATTGTTAATTGGAATCTAACACATTATTTTTTGTTACTAAAAATTCCAAGCAATACACGAGCGTGACGTGATTGTCGAATAAATATAAAGAAGCCTTCTTATGAAACCTTGTTGTATTCAAGAACCATGTACAATGCGTTATATTGGCATTATGGATTAACACGTGAATGCGCAGTACCAACATTATTTAACGATAATATTTTCTTGAAGTTAATAGCACGCTAACTATGTTTACTAACCAATTTCGCAATTAGGGTTTCCCGTTGCTCCTGAAAATTACGTCTTCATCTTCATCCTAACTCATTCAATTTTGCCAGCGATAATGAAAGTTTTAGATTATTAAGTTCACTAAGATAATTCGCGTTAAATAAGTCTTAAAGATTTACTGGTGCACGCAGACGAACAAATGTTCCTGAATCGAAAGAGGTATTTTTCAATGGGATTGTATATTTTTGGATAAACGTCATAAGACATGATATAGTATTACTAGAAGGAGTAGTTCCTAACTCTCCGTACCTCCCCTGCCCTCACAAATGGAGCTGCCTATGGATGGACTGAAATATTATATGGATGCTCACCAGAACGGCCGGTTTATTTTGGACAGTGAATAGTCTACGTTGGCGGCTTGCGTCTACAAATGCGGCAGACTCGCGATTCATGCGACCATTCGACGTTCCTACGAGCGTTTCATTTATTTAAATTTAAAAAATCCGTCGTATTTTTTGAACATTTCCAACGATTTACGACATTATATGCGATACACTATAAGTGCTACGATTATGATCTCTGGCGTTGATGCCAACAAATTTCAAAAAGTTATTGCTCGTTAGATTCCAGTGCTTAAGAATTATTAGGATGTTGTAGCGCAGCAACTGTCCGAAAATCTGTAATGTAAACTAAAACGATGATTCTGATCGCTATTTGACAGTCTTCCAACACGAAGTGTTTCTTTGCCAGTCAAAATTAAATCTCACAAATATTTTTCAGTAATCTCTGCGAACCATTAAAATTAAATCGCCGCGGTACTTCTCCCACTTGTGTTGTCTGAGATGTCATCGTTTCGCTTTCCGCCACATACTTCTGGGTTTCTTGGAGTCTGCCCAAGGATTCTATTCCTAAATTAATTGAAACAACCATTAGTTAAAATTCAAATAAAGTATTTTGATGTCGTTTTGTAATTCTATATCGGTAATTAAATCGCTTGTTACGGCCAAAAGCAAGCTCGAAGCCACAATTGGAACCAAGGCCGTGTATTGCCACCTGTAGCACGCCACTAAGTGGATAGCCAATTCCTTCATTCTCGTTTTGTATACATACGTAGTAAATTTAAGGACAGTACAATAGATACACTATGTTTCAATGAAGTATTCACATGTTTAGACTGATTTCATAATATTTCGAATAAAACTGAAGTATTTGCAAGAGTATATTTTAACAAAATACTCCATAAGTGGAATAGGTTGAGAATCGTAATGACAACTAGAAAATCGCAAGAAAATCCAGTGCTTAGGTTCTACGTACGAATGTGTTTTTTTTAAAGCATCGAAATAATACATTCGTTAATCCATGTTTATGCACAGACCCTGACAAGACGTTATCGACGCGTTGACTAATTGCTTACATTAGTCTCGGCGATGTTGGCAACGGCACTGTGTACGCAAATAGTCGATACAACGATTGACTTAGCGCACATTGCCTGATTACAATCCACTGAGACCTAGATAGCAAGAACGCAATGCACAACTTCATACTGGAACGGTATGCAACATCTGTTCCAAGCTAAAATCCGTAAAACACGTGATTATTGAATCCCGATACTTGGAAGTAACACGATTTCAAACGCGGAAATGCATTCAGTAATACATTATTGGACGAGATGTTTGTTGACCATTCTTAAATAGATAGAACTGTAACTGATACAGCCTATTTCATAAGTTATGGTTCATAAGAAATGCTCCACGGCTGTTTCCCAATTCTAAACAGTGTGACTACGTCAAATATGTGCGTAGCAAGGTCATTGTACAAGTTACTCACGTCACGGTGAAGACGTGGCCCAATGCGATCGCCATACGCCAGTCCATTATTACGGTGTCCGCGCCTTTGTTCGTCACAGTATTTTTTTCCTCGTTTAGCCACAATCTCCGATTGGAGGAACCGAAGCGATACGTAATGAAGCATGTTCGAGTAGGCGGAATTAACCTGCTCACCCTTTTGTAAACTGAAGTATAATTGATATAAAATACCATACTACGATATAAATACATGTCCCATATTTCTGTAACATGTGAATAATTTCATGCTTGTATATAACGCTAAAAATATGGCTATGCTAATCTCGCTGTTTGTCATTCCACTCTCAATTAGACCTAACATAAAATAACATACCTATCCCATGATAAATATTAAAAATTCAAATATTATTCCTTAAACATCATTAAAGTCGTTACTGCAAATACAATTTCAGACCTTATCTTTGTTATCTTTTGGTGAATACCCTTAAATTTCTGTGTCAATGACAATCGTATACACTACGTTCTATATAATATAAATTTAATCACTTCGCAGTTTGTGATTTGAAATCGCTTCACATATTATAATTCTATTAGACACGGTTTAATTTCATTTTTTAGGTTACCGGCACGTCGTATTCGACTTAAATAATCGCTTAGAGACGTCACATTTTAATTAGAATTTAATGGTTGATTATTTGTGTCTCCATATCGAACAAGGCTAAGCCTAATAGGTTAGAGTTAATGTGCGTCTCTAAGTTGATTGTTACGTCATTATGATTTGTAATGACTGAATCGAAAACCCGCGCAACACGCTCGCTATCTAGTTCATGTTCATTTCATCTACATGTATTTATGTACATACGATCGTAACAACCGAGATAGATCGCATACCTGCTCTGACTGGTTTATCGTTTGGTAAATTTACTCCTTTGATGTTTAATTAAAACTCTAATTACGGTTCTTTTCTGTTTTCAGAACTGCCAACAGAAGAAGGTAAGCATGCCGATCAATAAGAATATTGAATGTTAGAAATCATAATTCGATCGAATGGGAGTCCAATTCTAGTTTTAAAATTGAAATTTACAGTTGAAGGAATACCTATTATACGTAAAGCTCATTATTGCAATGTAAAATTCTAGTTTATAACATTACCGACTAAAACATGTCCGTACGATACAGTTATTTAAATCAATAAAATTATATTTTACACGTCGTTAACTTATCCTGTTACAAGATTTTGTTAAAAAACGCCTTGTCAGTTATGTTCTCTGTAGCCTGTTTATTACGTTATTTATTGCTCCATTTTATAGGAAAAAGTATATGGCAGCTAGTCCTGGAGCAGTTTGATGACCTCTTAGTGAAGATTTTGCTGTTAGCCGCTATTATATCATTCGTAAGTGTTGTTTTCGCTTGCAAGGTGTATACTATGTTTAATTGTTATTTATTAGTATTAGTATCTAATGCGAGTTTCTTTATTTTCAGGTTTTAGCTTTATTTGAGGAACATGAAGACGCATTCTCCGCCTTCGTAGAACCTTTCGTTATTTTACTAATTCTTATTGCTAACGCAGTTGTAGGAGTATGGCAGGTAAATTTATAGCTTTAGTTTTTTAAGCAGGTATATTTCATTACGTTAGTGTTAAAAATTAACTCGTTAAGTTAAAAATTCAGGCGTAATTCTACGATAATAAAAAAAATTGTATAACAAGTCGTAATCAATTTATTTTTTCACATCTCTGGGGACAGTAATTACCAAATTACTTCATTGTCATACTATATTCCAGGAAAGAAATGCAGAATCCGCCATCGAAGCTTTAAAAGAATACGAACCCGAAATGGGTAAAGTAGTAAGAGGAGACAAATCTGGCGTACAAAAAATCAGAGCGAAAGAGATTGTCCCCGGCGACATCGTTGAGGTGTCTGTTGGTGACAAAATTCCCGCTGATATTCGTCTGATTAAGATTTACTCCACCACGATCCGTATTGACCAGTCTATCTTGACTGGTGAATCTGTCTCTGTCATCAAACATACTGACGCCATTCCCGACCCACGCGCTGTCAACCAGGACAAGAAAAACATTCTATTCTCCGGAACCAATGTCGCAGCTGGTAAGGCCCGTGGTATTGTCATCGGCACTGGCCTTAACACTGCCATCGGTAAGATCCGTACTGAAATGTCTGAGACTGAGGAAATCAAGACTCCTCTGCAGCAAAAACTCGATGAATTCGGCGAACAATTGTCAAAGGTTATCTCTGTTATCTGTGTTGCTGTATGGGCTATTAACATTGGTCACTTCAACGACCCTGCCCATGGTGGAAGCTGGATTAAGGGCGCCGTGTACTACTTCAAAATTGCCGTCGCCTTGGCCGTCGCCGCTATTCCCGAAGGTTTGCCTGCTGTCATCACCACTTGTCTCGCTCTTGGTACCAGGAGGATGGCCAAAAAGAACGCTATTGTCAGGTCTCTGCCCTCTGTAGAAACCCTCGGTTGCACATCAGTCATCTGCTCCGACAAGACCGGTACTTTGACCACAAACCAAATGTCTGTCTCTCGTATGTTTATCTTTGAGAAAATTGAAGGTGGCGACAGCAGCTTCTTGGAATTCGAAATCACTGGCTCCACCTATGAACCTATTGGCGACGTTTACCTGAAGGGACAGAAGATTAAGGCCGCTGAGTTTGATGCTCTCCATGAATTGGGTACCATTTGCGTCATGTGTAATGATTCTGCGATCGACTTCAACGAATTCAAACAGGCTTTCGAAAAAGTAGGTGAGGCTACTGAAACCGCCCTTATCGTGCTCGCCGAGAAAATGAACCCCTTCAACGTTCCCAAGACTGGTCTCGATCGTCGTTCCTCTGCTATTGTCGTGCGTCAAGAAATTGAGACGAAATGGAAGAAGGAATTCACACTTGAGTTCTCTCGTGACAGGAAATCTATGTCTACCTACTGCACACCCCTCAAGCCTTCCCGCCTCGGAAACGGACCTAAGCTCTTCGTTAAGGGTGCTCCCGAAGGAGTCTTGGAACGTTGTAGCCACGCTCGCGTCGGAACCAGCAAGGTGCCTCTGAACTCCACCCTGAAGAACCGCATCTTGGACTTGACCAGGCAATACGGTACCGGCCGCGACACCCTCCGTTGCTTGGCTCTCGCGACCGCCGATAACCCAATGAAGCCCGAAGAGATGGACCTCGGCGACTCCACCAAATTCTACACCTACGAAGTCAACCTTACCTTTATCGGTGTCGTCGGGATGTTGGACCCCCCTCGCAAGGAAGTCTTCGACTCCATCGTCCGTTGCCGCGCTGCTGGTATCCGCGTAATCGTTATCACCGGTGACAACAAGGCTACCGCTGAAGCTATCTGCAGGTACGTGTTTCTACTTATATAAAATTATTACTTACCATTTTCAGTATATGACCCTCGATTTTGTAATTTTAGACGTATCGGCGTGTTCGGAGAAGACGAAGACACCACTGGCAAGTCGTTCTCCGGTCGCGAATTCGACGATCTTCCAGTTTCTGAACAGCGCCAAGCCTGCGCCAGGGCCCGTCTCTTCTCCCGCGTAGAGCCCGCCCACAAGTCCAAGATCGTTGAGTTCCTGCAAAGCATGAACGAGATCTCCGCCATGGTACGTACAAACACTCCAAAATCTACTTGAAAGTCGAATCGTTTACCTATTTAGACATAATGGAAACAATAAAGCAATAACAGTTAGTGTATCCGTGGGCCAAATTGAGAATGTACTAACGTAGTAAATGCAAACAATATGTTCATAAATACTCGACGTGGAAGTGCGGCGTTATTTCGTGTTTACAAATTGTACTATTGGGAGCGCTTTCTGAAATGTTTATGTAAGACAGTTGGTACTGTTTATAAACTAACGCTACTCAAAGTTATAATGGAGGTATTTAACGATTCTATAATAGAGGGAAGCAAAATATGTCTGGTTTGTTTGCGATCTCAATTACTTATATCATAACAGAACAGACACAGGGAAGATAATTAACTGGATTTTGATGGAGTAACTGAAATGTATTCATTTATGCGATATAAACGATGAAATATAGATTTTCATGTAGCTTATAACATAGAAAAATCGGTCAACAGATTATCTGACTGGAATTAACACGACATTAGTGTAAATAAATCGAAATAAATTTAAAAAGGTGTATAGGACTAAACGCTCTTCTAAAAATATGACTAAACTTCTTGCCCATTTGCCAGTTATAATAACAGAGTTGTCAAGAAATTTTTATTTAATAAATTATTGAAACTGCATAATTTTATCTCAGGTATAGACATATAACACCACATTTTCTCCGTTGGTACATACTATATAGATGTTCTAGATTGTTGTTGGACTCGAAAGACCAACCTCCCCGTCTGCCTTTGTTATAAACTCAAAGTTTTCAATATCTCTTCTCGGGCTGGTTTCCTTCCTTGTCTTTCCTTGTTGTCCATTTCATGACACGAGCAATCCTAGTGTGGGGCTGTGAATGCAAAGGTTTAAAAAACGCTCAATACCTTATGGAACTTTCTAACCCTTTCGGCCATATTACAAAACGTGGACTAGCAAAGTACTGGTTTAAACTTCTATTAGACCAAGTAAAATAAACCTTGGCTTAAAGTA